>JAQIWF010000005.1:0-55976 GCA_034694965.1 Ceratozetes gracilis
ATATATGTTAGTGTTGAATAAATTCATTTGTTCAAAATTTATAATAATAATAATATAATTTTAGCAATATAATTTTACTTAAAATTATAATTAATTAATAAACGAAAATAAATTCAGATTCAATTATATTCCTATTCAATTATTTATGTATTATTAAGTTTTTACAAAATAATAGTTAACTTATTTTAAGTAATAATTTTTTACAAAAATGTATTTAAAATTTTTTTTACCAGCTTTTGCATCTGGTGTAATTTATAATACCTATCATATTTCCAAAATGTAATAAAATTTACAAGTGCCCTAGATATTGTAATGGAAATAATTCTATAGTCGTTATTGATTGGGAAGTATGAAAATAAACCTAATATAAATAATTAAAAATTAAAAATATATTTCATTTTAGCAATGGTTTCATAGTTTCAAACTCGATGTTATCCATCATATTTTGTGCATTAAATGCCTGAATATTAAATTTTCAAAAAATGTATTTATTAAAAAAATCAATTCAATTATATTATAATGGGATTTGTTTTAGGATAATGTTTCCAAATTTTTATCCATGCAAGGATATATTTTAGAAAATTTCTATTTGTCCGATAAATATAATCTGGTATATATTGGTGAAACATATTTGACAGTAATCATAACTGGATTGAAAATTTTAAAGGATGATTCATTTTTAAATTTTAGAAATTTGCTAGATTTACAGGTAATTTTTAAATGCTTAATTTTAATCTAATTAAGTTCATTTAAACAGACATGGAGTTTTTTCTTTGTTTTTATTATTTTAATAATATTTTTAATTGGTCAACTTGTTAAGCATCACAATTACATTGATCAAATTATTTTTGATATATTTCGAACTATTACTATGCAAGGTGCTAAAATATCAAATTTAATTTATATTAAAAAAATTGGAAAGAAAACAAATTCTTTAATCATAATTGTTTTGTTCTGGATTATTTGTGCAGATTTACTAAATAAGAGTTTTGGAAGTATATTATTAAATACATATTTCATGTATTCATCAGTACCAATAATCATGACCGTGCCACAATTGCTTAGGGCAGGTGAAATAAATGTGGCTGCAACAAATGATACATTAAATAAGCTTTTATTTTTCGAAGTTTTAATAAAAGAAGAATTTACTAAATTATTCACAAGAGTACAAAATTTTAAAAAACAAATTAATAATGATTTTGCTTCAATGGATATTTTATTTTCAGAAATATTTTATGACGTAATTAATGGAAAAGCAGCTTATATTGCTTAATGGTGTATATTCTAATTTATTTAATAATTTATATAAAAATGACATCGATCAATTCACAATTTCTCATGAAAAATATATATACAGATCTGGCATTGCTCATTTTTACAAAAATAATTCGATTCACAACATTGTTTATTTGAGGTAAATATGATTTATAATTAAATTAAAATTCACTTTGAAAATTTATTCCAATTTATAGTTTGGTTTAATCAATAAATTAAAAATCTCTAATAAATTAATAAGCCTAATCGCATAGTTTTTTCAGGCAAAACTTTAAAATATTTGGAAAATTTTTGAAAATTCTGTTTAAAATATTGCATTTTTCGACACTTTTTTAGTCGCCCTGATAAAACTATTTACTTTTTCGAAAATTCAAAAAACATATTTCTCCAATCCTTTAACCTCTTTGGTTTTTTGGAAAAATTTTAAAAATTCCCATTGTGTTTTCTGAGCAATAAGCTGTTAAATTTAACTACTTATTATAAAAAAGTGACAAAGGAGTATTAACAATTTTTTTACTTGATAAAATTCTTTAGCAATCCATGATTATTGTGTAGAAATTTTATAATAAAATTCGAAAGAGAACCATGTTAAAAATTAAAATCCCCAGTGCCACTAGTTTTAGGAATAGTTGTATATTTATTATGTAATGAGCCGTAAATGAAGTTTTAGTACATTTAGTACACAACTACTTATTCTTATGATCTCTAAATAGTATTACTATTATTTAAATTCTTTAAAACTATAAATAAGACAAAGCCTTTATTGATCACTAAATGATCTAATTATCAGGATATACAACACACACACAAAGACCGTTTGTTGTGTATTTTATATCTTGAAATCTTATATTTTGAACTAAAAACTGTTAAAATTATTTTTAAACCAAAACAAGACATAAGTAGTCCGCGAACCGATTCTCGTCCGACCAGTCCCGGCGGCACTTTTCTACCACAACCGCCAAAATTCAAAGTTAAGCTCAAAGATACCGAACTTATGGACGGAACAACTATTCGCTATGAATTGGTTGTTCGGGGAATGCCTATTCCAACCGTAACTTTGTTAGTATATATTTATACAAATAGTTTAATAAATTGAAATAATTGACTTCAATGACAGCTATAAAGACGACGAAGAGCTCAAAGAAGATCACAGAATCAAAGTTTTATACGAATCTAAAGAAGTTTTTGAACTCATGATTGAGCATGTTAATGATAAGGATCAGGGAGTTTATAAATGCATTGCAGTCAATAGTGAGGGCAAAGATGAGACTTCTGGCAGAATCACTGTAACGAGTGAGTAGTCGATCAAAATAACTACATGTACAGATTTTGCGAAAAAGCTTTATTTCAACCCTACTCATTTCTAGGTTTATCAGATCTGAAAGTGACTAAAAATTATAAAATATTAAAACTTTATGTTTTGAAAAAAAATGAGAAGTAAGGGTAGATCTAATAAACCGAGAAATGTAGTAGTTTAATTATGGCTTTTCAGCAAGATCTGTATATATATTTGAACACAAATTTAAAAATTGTATTTTTAGAGAATAAAGTGGTTTTCCCGGGTATTGAAGACGAAGAACCCATTGATTATTCAAAAGCTGATTCATTGAGTCCGAGATCCCGTTCCCCTGTCTTTAAATGGTTTAAAGACGGCAAGGAATTTGAAGCGAGTGAGAGATTTCAGGTGCAGTTCGATGATGAAGAAGACACGATAACTCTGGTGTTTCAACATGTTAAACCAGAAGACGCAGGTCTGTATACATGCGCTGCCTCGACAAGTAGTGGCAAGATATCATGCAGTGCTGAATTGACAGTGCAAGGACTCCTCAACCAATTACCCCGCGACCCAATCCCCCCCACCATAAAGCTCGCAATGGCTGACGTTGAGGTTAGCGAAGGGGCTTCCGCTATGTTAGAGGCAAAGGTAACCGCTTATCCTCGACCGAGGATTAGGTGGTTTAGAGGCGAAGAACTCATTGAAATCGGAGAGAGATATAAATTCCTTTATGAGGACGAAGAGAGTTATACTCTTGTGATTAAAAATACTCGAAAAGAAGATCAGGGAATGTATAGAATAGAAGCGATCAATGATTTGGGATCAGCTCAAACAAGTGCTAAACTCACTGTCAATGTGGCGCCAAAGTTCAAGAAACAAATGAAAGATCAATCAGTGATGACAGACGAGTGCCTCAGACTTGAAGTAGAAATCGATGCAAATCCTGTCCCAGAAGTCAAGTGGTTTAAAGATGGAAAACAAATCAAAGAACAAAAAGGAATTCAAATATTAAATGAAAAACAAAATGTTTACGATTTGGTGATCGAGAAGGTAAAGATGGAGGACTCTGGCAATTATTCATGTGTTGCCACCAATGAATTGGGACAACAGACGGCCTACAGTTTGGTTAAAGTCAATGGTAATTGTTTTGTTGAAAAGTTGTTAAAACTATTTAAAACTATTTTCTTTGTACCCAAAGCTCCACCAGTTTTCTCGAGTAAACTCGAAAGTGTTGATGCATTGGAGGGACAAAAGGCCGAACTCACCGCTAAGATCACTGGTTCTCCAAAACCTAATGTCAAGTTCACTAAAAACGATAAAGTGCTAAAAGATGACGGTTCCAGAGTTAGGCTTCTCGAAGAAGAGGGCGGAACCTTCAGACTTGTCATTAAAGAAACCGATTCTTCTGATTCTGGAAAATATAAATGTATTGCAAGTAATGAATGGGGAGAGGAGTCATCTGAGGCCGAGCTTACCATTAAAAAGAGTACAATGAAACCAAATTTCACTAAAAAGCTTCGCGACTGTGAGGCCAAAGAAGGCGATCAAATGATTGAGTTTAATATTAAAGTTGAAGGCATTCCCACTCCAGAAATCAAGTGGTTTCGGGAAGGACTCGAAATCAAGGAAAAGGATGGCTTTAAATTTGTGATCAATGAAGACAACCAAAGCTATACTTTAATTATTAAAGAAGTTAAGCCAGAAAGTGCAGGTACATATAAATGCGAAGCTATCAACAGTGAAGGGACAGCACAAACGAGTGGTGTGCTAACTGTTAACACTCCGCCACAATTCATCAAAAAACTTGAAGACAAAAGTGTAAATGAAAGCGAAAGCGTCAAACTCCAGGTAAAAGTGATCGGATGTCCTCAACCTGACGTCAAGTGGTTTAAAGACGAGGCACTCATTAAGACTACTGATAAACGATTAAAATATGAGGAGGACTCCAATCAATTCACTCTCATTTTAGACAATACTACACCAGAAGACTCAGCCCTTTATAAAGTGGTCGCCGAAAATGTGTTTGGAAAATGTGAGACAAAAGGGAAACTAACCGTTAGCTCAAAGTCCACTAAACCCTTATTCACTCAACTATTGACTGATAGGGAGGCCATCGAATGTGAATCTAACGTAGAATTTGTTGTCAAAACTGATTCACAAATAAGTAAACCAATAATCAAATGGTTTATTGACGAACAAGAGATCAGTGTTAGTGACAAAAGATATCAATTGATTGCTGACGAAAAGAGGGATACCTATAAATTGATTATCAAATCTGCGACCGAAGAATCAATTGGTCGGTACAAATGTACGGCAACCAATTCTTCGGGAACGTCTGATACCAGTGCTAAGTTCAATATTATAACGAAACCAAAATTTATAAAAGGCTTAGAAAATGTTGAGGCAAATGAAGGCGACACCGTCTCTATGACTGTCAAAGTTAAGGGATCCCCAGAAACTGAGGTCAAGTTCTTAAAAGATGGCAGAGATGTGAGCGCAGAAGCAACGGTTGTCATCAAAAAAGAAATCGATGACATCTACATCCTTGAGATCGAAAATATAAGAATTATTATGAGTGGCGAATACCAGTGCCATATCAAGAATAAGGCCGGAGAAGCCTTTAGTAATGGAATCGTTGTCGTCAACAGTAAACCTAAATTTGTTAAAGACTTAGAAGATTCTGAGTCCTGGAGTAATGAAAATGTTGTGCTCGAAGTTATTGTAACGGGAAGTCCCACACCTGAAATTAACTGGTTCAAAGATGGTAAGAAAGTAGATGGAACTGAAAGGGTAATCCTTGAGTCACGAGAAGAGGTTTTTAAGTTGAAGTTAGATAACGCTTCTGTGGACGACACAGGAGTTTATAAGTGCAGAGCCAGGAATAAGTCGGGAGAAACTGATTCAAAAGAGGCCAAAATTAACATTAAAGAATCGGACGAATCGACTGCACCCGTATTTGTAAAACACATTAGCGATGCAGAAGTGGTTGTGGGCGATGTCGTCAAGTTTGAAGCAAAGGTCGAGGGAAAACCAAAACCAGAAGTCTTGTGGACTAAAAATAATATCAAGTTAAAAGCAAACGATAAAATCAAGATAGAAGAGGAGGGACAGAATCTTCATGTCCTCGTCATTAAAGACCTAGAAGTTAAAGATAGCGGCAATATAGAATGCAAAGCGCAGAATAACAAGGGACAGGCCATTGATAAAGCGAGGCTTACAGTGCAGGGTATGTCACTTTAATATTTCAATAATTTGATAGCAATCTAAGCAAAGCATCGCATAATTAAATGCTTAAAATTATTCAATTGGGAGTTGTGCTGAACACTACACTTAGCTTTAATTTATTAGCTTTAAAATGTAATACAAATTATACCGTATAATACCGTATAATACCGTATAATACCGTATAATACCGTATAATACCCTGGTAAGAACGGCAGTCGGTTGTAAAGTAAAGCAAAAAACATTTTAAAGAGAATGAACTTGGTTATTCACTCCCTTTGCGAGATAGTACGGTCATGTAATTTATAATTAATTTGGTTTTGACAGAACCTCAGTCTCCGACAATAAGTGGTTTGTCAGATGTGGCTGTCATTGAAGAGAGTGCGGCTAAACTCGAGGCTAAAATAAGTGGTATTCCCAAACCAATAGTGAACTGGTATAGAGACAGTGAACCCGTTAGTGAGGATCTAATCTTCAACGAACCGGAGAATGATATCTATTCGATTCGATTCCGCGCAGTCACTGAGGACTTGGTTGGAAAGTATGTCTGTAATGCCTCAAATGTCGCGGGAGAGGCACAACATTCGGCTCAACTCTCTATCAGTGGTTCAAAACCAAAATTCATTCGTGAATTAGAAGACGTGATAACAATGAGTGTCGAGAAAGATAAGGGAAAACTGATTTTGGGTCAGAGCGCTGTCTTCGAAGCAGAGATCGGGGGCAAACCAACCCCCAAAGTCACGTGGCTTAAGAATGGAAAAGAAATGGTTCCCAATGATAGGGTGACCATCAATAATGTAGATCAAGATTATACTCTTGAAATTAAGTCCATAGCAAGGGATGATGTGGCACAGTATGTGTGCAAAGCAGTCAATCTTCATGGAGAAGCCAAAAGTGTTTGTCTCTTAAAATTCATGGATACACCCCATCCCCCTATTGTTAAAAAGGAACTGCCAAAGACTGTAACAGTAGAAGAGGGACAACAAATGATTTTAACCGCACAGGTTGATGGAGAGCCTATTCCATCGACGCAGTGGATTAAAAATGGTGAACCTATACTGCAAACAGATGACGTCAAAATAATCGACAGGGCTGATGGCACAACCTCTCTAATTGTGGATGTTGTAACGCCTCAAAATGCAGGAGAGTATACGGTAAAGGCTATAAATTTGAAGGGGGAGATCACTACTTCAACTGCAGTCAGTGTTGAACCGCCCAAAAGAAAGCCTATGTTTGCCAAGGAATTACCCAAGCAAATTAATCTCGAAGAAGGGAAACCCTTGGAACTAATAACCAAAGTAGACGCTCTACCAACTGCTGAAGTAAAGTGGCTAAAAGATGACAGTCCTCTCAAAGTTTCCGAGAGTGTTGTTATCGAACAGAAAGCAGACGGAACTCAGTCTTTGACTATAAAAAGTCCTAAATTGAAAGATTCGGGGGTTTATACCATCAGAGCTACCAACGAATGCGGACAAACTGTTTGTTCCACAACTGTTCAAATAAATGCTCCACAAATGGCACCCATCTTAGAGAAGGCATTTCCCAAAAATGTAAAATTAGATTCGGGAAAAGTATTACAATTGGAGGCAAAAGTAATGGCGGAGCCGTTGCCAGACATTAAGTGGACTAAGGATGGAGTCGACATCAAAGCCTCAGATGGTTACCAAATTGAAGCCAAACCCGACGGAACGCAGACTTTGAAAAAGGAGAAAACAGAGCCAAAAGACGCCGGAAATTATGAAATGATTGCAAGCAATCCTTTGGGCAAAATAAGCACTTCCTCTGAAGTCGATATTAAGCCAATGAAAGCCACTGCTATGAGTGTTGGTGCCATTGATGAGAGAAGACCAATAATCGAAACTGATCTACCTCAATCTCTTGATGTTTTAGAAGGAACCGCATTAATTTTAAAGGCGAAAATCGATGGACAGCCTCTACCAGAAATAAAGTGGCTTAAAGATGATCTCCCATTAAAACAATCCGATTCCGTCAAAATTGAAACAAAACCGGACGGAACGGTAGAATTGATTGTCGATAAAACCAAATCACAAGACTCTGGAAAATATACTCTTATTGTTGAGAATGATTTGGGAGAAGTGAGGTCTTCCTCTGTTGTCGATATTCAAAAGGGACCCATTATTAAAGACAAATTGCCTCAAAATATTGAAGCCCTGATTGATAAGTCTCTAGAATTAGTGGCAAAGGTTGAAGGAAAGCCTACACCTAAAGTACAGTGGGCTAAAGATGGTGTTCCTATTGAGGAAATAGAAGGAATTAAAGTGGAAACCAAACCGGACGGAACCGTCGCTTTAAGTGTGGATAAAGTGAAAGCCGAGAGCGCCGGAGAATATGCTCTGATAATTAAATCTCCGACTGGAGATGTGGTGTCTACTACTAAAGTGGAAGTGCAAAAAGGGCCCATCATTGTGGACAAACTTCCTGATTATGTGGACGTCATTGTAGGCGAGGCTTTGAATTTAGCCGCAAAGATAGTCGCAGACTCTAAACCAGACATCAAGTGGACTAAAGATGGTGTTCCCATAAAAGAGACAAAAGGAGTCAAAATTGAAACAAAACCTGACGGAACAGTTGAGTTGAGTATTAGTAAGGCTCAACCAAATGATACGGGAAAATATGCTATCATTGCTAAGACTTCTTCCGGAGAAGCCATTTCTCAAAGTAGTGTTGACGTACAGATGGGACCCATATTTAGAGAACAATTACCCGAAAGTCTTAATGTTATAGAAGGCAAACCTATTGATCTTTTCGCAAGAGTTGATGGAAATCCTCTCCCTGAGGTTACCTGGACAAAAGATGGTGTGCCTATCGAACCAATCAAAGGAACAATTATCAAATCCAAACCTGACGGTGCAATTTCATTGTTGGTCGAATCAGCACAACCCTCTGATTCAGGCAAATATGCTGCCATAGCTAAGAACCCGAGCGGTGAAGTCATCTCCATAACAGATGTCGAGGTTAAAAAAGGACCCATTATTAAAGAAACTCTCCCTCATTATTTAACCTTTAATGAGGGACAGCCAATGGTTTTGACGGCAAAATCAGAGGGAACTCCAATCAAATCAGTTGAATGGGCTAAAGATGGTATTCCACTTAAGGCAAGTGATAGTCTTAAAATTGAGGCCCAACCCAATGGAAGCATCTCGTTGTGCATTGAAAGCGCTCAACCCTCAGATGCCGGTAGATATGAACTGATGATTAAAACATCTAATGAAGTGCTGATAACATCGACTGACGTAAACATCGTTAAGAGTGACGCCAAAGGACCACAAATTAAAGCAGACTTCGCCAAAGTGTTGGATGTTCTCCAAGGAAAGCCATTAGTCTTAACAGCAAAAGTAGAGGGCGAGCCTCTTCCTGATGTTAAGTGGCTTAAAGATGATGTTCCTATAAAGCAAACCGATTCTATTAAAATTGAAACTAAACCGGACGGAACAGTATCTTTGGAAGTGGGAGACGCTCAGCCACAAGACTCTGGTGTTTATACTCTTGTCGTTGAAAATGCTTTGGGAGAAGTGAGAGCTACCAGTGGTGTCGAGGTCTCAAAGGGTCCAGTGATTGCTAAAAAACTACCTGATAAGTTGGACGTAGTCTGGGGAAAACCTTTTATATTGACGGCTAAAGTTGAAGGCATTCCTACTTCAGAAGTGAAATGGGCTAAAGACGGAATTCCAATTAAATCAAAGGATGGTATCAAAGTTGTGGCCAATCCCGACGGTACTGTTGAGTTGAGTGTAGATAAGGCTCGAAGTGAAGACGCGGGTGAATATGCATTAGTTGTCAAATCAAAGACTGGAGATATTGTGTCTTCGAGTAAAGTTGAAGTTCAAAAGGGACCGGTTATTATCGAAAAATTACCCCTTTATGTGGATGCAATTGTTGGAAAGTCAGTTCATTTAATTGCAAAAGTGGACGGACTTCCAACACCTATAGTCAAGTGGACCAAAGATTCGAAACGTATCGAACCGACGGACTCTATCAAAATAATGTCAGAATCTGATGGAACCGTTTCATTGACCATTGAATGCGCACAACCTCTGGATTTAGGCAAATATGCAGTGATTGCAAAGAACTCTATTGGAGAAGCAGTTTCTGAATGTGATCTCGACGTACAGTTAGGGCCTCTCATTAGAGAGAAATTGCCCGAAACCTTGAATATAACTGAAGGCAAACCTTTCGAATTGGTGGCCAAAGTTGATGGCAATCCTATGCCTGAAGTGCAGTGGACTAAAGATGGCGTTCATATCGAACCCATGGAAGGAATTGAAATCAAATCAAAAAACGACGGAACAGTTGCTTTGAGTATAGACTGCGCACAAACAGATGATACCGGAAGGTATGCCCTCATAGCCAAGAGTCCGAGCGGTGAAGTAGTATCAAAGAGTGAGGTTGACGTTAGAAAAGGTCCGATAATAAAAGAAAGATTACCTGAATATGTTAAAATAGACCAGGGTCAACCTTTGAAATTAATTGCTAAAGTTGAGGGTGAGCCCATAATAGAAGTCAAGTGGGCTAAGGATGGAATTCCTATTAAGGCTTCCGATAGACTTTCACTCGAAACCAAACCCAATGGAAATATATGTCTGAGTATTGAAAAGGCTGAGCCATCAGACACAGGAAAATATGCACTCATTGTACAAACTCCTGATCAAGACTTGACAACTGCCAGTGATGTCGATGTTATTAAAAACAATTTAAGAGAACCGGAATTAATGACAGGACTTCCCGAAACAGTTGATGTGGTTGAAGGAAAACCACTCACACTTACCGCTAAAATATGTGGTCAACCAAAACCTGATATACGTTGGCTTAAAGACAATTATCCCCTCGAAGTGAGTAAATCACTGAAATTGGAAAATAAAGCCGACGGAACAGTTGCCTTAATTATTGGTAGCGCTCAGCCCAAAGACTCAGGAAAATACACTTTAGTAGCAGAGAATACATTGGGTGAGGTCAGAACTTCTGCTGAAGTCGATGTGAAGAAAGGACCCGCTGTTACAGAAAAACTGCCTGAAACTATTGATATAGTGGTGGGTAAACCACTAACTCTTACTGCTAAAGTTGAAGGGGAGCCCAAACCAACCATAGAATGGACTAAAGATGGAAGTCCTATCAAAGAAACAGATGGCCTTAAACTAGAGACAAAACCAGACGGCACAACTTCATTACAAATAGACAAGGTTAAGCCTGAAAACACTGGTCAGTACGCAGTGGTGGCCAAATCCCCACTGGGAGAGGCTACTTCTTTGAGTAATGTGGACGTATTGAGTGGACCCATATTTATGAATAAGTTACCCGAAAGTATTGATATAATAACAGGACATACTTTGAATTTGGTGGCCAAAGTGGACGCACAACAGACACCTTTAGTCAAATGGCTTAAAGACGATATACGTGTCGAACCATCAGATCATATAAAGATTGAATCGAAAGCCGACGGAACGGTTAGTCTTACCATAGACTGCGCACAACTTAATGATACCGCAAAATATTGTGTCGTCGCCAAGACTAGAGATGGAGAAGATATGTCCGCCTCTAATGTATTTGTACAAAGAGGACCGGTTATCATTGATAGATTACCTGAGACAGTCAGCATCTGTGAAGGAAAGCCTCTCAGCCTAACTGCCAAATTTGATGGAAAGCCATCACCTGAGATAACATGGTACAAGGATAATATTCCAATCAATACCACGGATGGTGTAGAGATTAAGTGCAAACCCGATGGAACAACAACTTTGAGCATTGGTTCGGCTCAATCTAAGGACTCGGGTGAATATGCGGTAATCGGAAAGTCTCCTTCAGGAGAAGCCATGTCTTTGTCTAACGTTGACGTTAAAAAAGGACCCGTTTTTACGCAGAAATTACCCGAAGCCGTCAAAGTTATTACTGGAAAACCCATCAATTTAGTGGCCAAAATAGACGGACTCCTACAGGAACAGCCCAAACCTCCTGTAGTGTCGTGGGTTAAAGACGGATATCCGGTTGTGTTCACTGAAAAAGTTAAATTTGGAACTAAACCTAATGGAACGGTATGTCTGAGCATCGATTGTGCCAAACCTAAAGATATGGGAAAGTATGCAGTGGTCGCCAAAACACCCGACGGAGAGATTGTGTCGACAACCAATGTATCGGTACTAAACCCGCCCACATTCACAGACTCTCTTCCAAAATCTCTTAACATTGTGGAGAGAAAGCCATTAAGAATGAGTGCCAAAATAGAAAGCGATGCTATTCCTCAAATCATTTGGACTAAAGATGGAGTTCCTATTGAGCCATCCGATGGTATTTCTATAAAGACCAAACCCGATGGAACAGTCATCTTAGAGATAAGTTGCGCTAAGATTTCAGATAGTGGACAGTATGCAGTCTTGGCTAAGACCCCAAGTGGAGAGGCTAAGAGTGCTTGCGATGTGTCTGTGCAAACGGGACTCATTATAATTGACAATTTGCCCCATTCTGTTAGTGTTTGTGAGGGTAAACCTCTTCAACTTAGTGCCAAAATTGATGGAAAACCTCCACCAGAAGTCACTTGGATTAAGGATGGAATACCTCTCAAGCAGTCAGAAGATCTCGAAATCAGATCAAAACCTGATGGAACTTATATGTTAACTATCGGTTCGGCCAAACCATCAGATTCTGGAGAATATGTGATGATAGCCAGGAATCCAAACGAAGAAGTGGTCGCCATTACCAATGTTGAGGTAGAAAAAGGTCCGGTTGTTAGAGAAAGGTTACCCGAGAAAGTCAATGTCATTGTTGGAAAACCTCTGGAACTAACAGCAAAAATTGAATGCGACTCTCCTATTGATAAAATAATCTGGACTAAGGATGGCGTCCCAATACGGCCTTCCGATGAGATTAAACTTAAACAAAGACCAGACGGAACTGTATGTCTGAGTATCGACTGCGCAAAACTGTCTGATTCTGGCAAATATGCAGTGTTTGCAAAAGTGGGCAATAGAGGGGTGGGTTCCATGAGTGTGGTCACTGTGGACGATGTCCCTATAGAAAAGAGCCCACAAGAAGAAGACTCATCTGATGAACAGCCTTCAGCAGAGTTCAAAGAAAAATTGCCAAAGAGTTTGAATGTTATTGAGGGAAATCCATTAAAACTTGTGGCTAAGATTGCACGAAAAGGAGAGCGCATCCCATCATTCACTTGGACTAAGAATGGCATAAATGTTGAGGATTCAGATCGAGTTAAACGTGAGACCACTCCCAACGGAACCGTTTCTCTTAAGATAGATAGTGCTCTGCTCTCAGATGCAGGAAATTATGTCTTAAGCTTCAAAACTAATGATGGAATACAAAGCACTGCAGTCTTGGTTCAAATTACCCCCAAATCAACTGTAGAACAGCCCGTCTTTATTAAGGGCTTGAGTAGAATGAGTGCTGAAGAGGGAAAGGCCTGTAGACTTGAAGCTAAAGTGTCCGGAGATATAGATTCAATGAATTGGTACCGAAATGGGGAGAAAATCGTAGCAAATGAACACTTTGGGTTTGTTAGAGAGTCCGACGGAACCATTGCTCTATTGATTGATTCCATCAAATCAGATGATTCGGGAGAATATAAAGTAGAAGTTATTAATAACTCCGGAAAGGCTGACAGTTCTGCT
This sequence comes from Ceratozetes gracilis, assembly GCA_034694965.1. NCBI lineage: Eukaryota > Metazoa > Arthropoda > Arachnida > Sarcoptiformes > Ceratozetidae > Ceratozetes > Ceratozetes gracilis. The sequence goes on from JAQIWF010000005.1 coordinate 13,408, forward strand.
CCTCTTAAAGTCTGTCCTAAACCTCACGAAAAACCAGTTTTTATTGAAGAATTGAAGCCAACAATTGTTAACCAAAGGGAACGACTTGTTTTGAAAGCAGTATTCAAATCAGACCTTCCGGTGACCATCAAATGGATGAAAGATGGCTTCGATATACAATCCACGGATAGAATTGAATTGAGTCAAACACCAGACGGAACGGTAACTCTTACCATAGAGTCGGCCAATTTGGACGACAGCGGAAAATATTCAATTTCTGTAGTGAATGACGAGGGAAGAATTAGGAGCACTGGTGCTGTCACTGTCAGTTCCAAAGTGGACAATAAACCAGATTTTGTTGAAGGATTGGTTGCAACCACTTTGATTGCCGGACAAACCGGAAAGCTTTCAGTTAAAGCCTGTGGAGAACCTGTGCCTGAGGTTCGCTTCATAAAAGATGGTCAACAGGTTATTCCTAACGATAGAGTACACATTAGAGGACAACCCTATGGTAAAACAGAATTAGTTTTTGATGAGGTTAGGCCTGAAGATGAGGGCAATTATATTGCGGTTGCAGTCAATGATAGTGGAGAAGTACGAAGCAGTGCACCCGTTGTTGTCAATCGTAAGCCAATTGTTTATCTCGACTTAAATTTAATTATTTTTCTGTCAAAAGGGTCGCCAAAGTTTGAGAAACCACTAACTGATACAACAGGTATAGAGGGCTATCCCATTAGACTTGAGACAAAAGTTGACGGAAGACCTAAACCTGATATTAAATGGACTAAAGATGGAAAACCACTCTCACCTGATGACCATCACCTCAAATTATTTGCTGGGGGGGATGGTACGCATGTACTCACATTTGATAGCTGCACGGCATCCGATTCAGGTATTCATCTTATTATACTTTTTCCACTTTTTCATTGCCATATCATATCAGGAACTTATGGTGTGACCGCTACCAATGAAATGGGCAAAACCGACACTTCCGCTCAATTTTTAGTAAAATCAAAAGTGGAAGACACAGGACCAGAGAGTGCCCCCATTTTTATCAGTGCACTTCAAGATGTATGTGTACACGAAGGACAGAAAATTGAGTTCTTAGCAGAAGTGAAAGCCAGTCCTATCCCTGATATTAAGTGGTATTTGAATAATCAAGAGATTGAAGGGTCGGATAGCATTCAAATATCATTCGATGGAACCAAAGCTCGACTCACTATAACTAAATGTGAAGCAAAACACAAAGGTTTATATGAACTGAAAGTTTCCAATCATTTGGGAGGCATCACCTCTAATGCAAAGGCAGACATAATTGGAAAGAGTGCCCCGAAATTCATCGAGAAGTTCAGCGACGCTGAGATCGGGTTATCTGAAAAAGCAAAACTGGTCTGTCGTGTGAGTGGATTCCCTGAACCAGATATTGAGTGGTATTGCAATGGAATTCGAGTCGAACCAGGAATCCATTACAGCATTATTAGAGAGGGGAATGTCTGCTCTCTTGTTATCGTTAGGGCCACCGATAAACTAACCGGAGTTTATGAGTGCAGAGCTAAAAATGAATGCGGAAGTGACAGCTGTAGGGCTAACATCACTTTCATGTAAATTATTGTCCTCGAATCAAATCAAATTTAAATGTAATCTTCCACTTAATTTCTAAACAGTGACACCGAAGCTAAAGGAGAGTCGGCCTCTTTCCTCAAGAAATTGGGTGATTGTGAAGTTAGGGAAGGAAAGACCGCTAAGTTTACAGCTTGTGTTACGGGTTCACCAAAACCAGAGATTAAATGGTTGTGTGATTTCTATTGTATTCATATCTAATAATATTTCTTCGAACACATATATTAGGTTCAAAAATGGAGTAGAGTTCGAGCCGCTGTCCTCCCCATCCAAATACAGTGTTGAATATCAGAGCAATGGTTTAATACGTTTTGAAATAAGATGTGTTGAATCACAAGATTTGGGTGAATACAGATGTCATGCGATGAATATTCACGGCTACGACAACTCGATCGCAACCCTGAAGTTTGAGTGTAAGCCCTCACCTTTGATGTCCTCATTTCTTGTTGGGGCAAATCAAAGAGCAATCAAACAATTGATACCCGAATTAGACCCCTTTACCTGTGCTATTTCACTCATCGGCATATTAGCATCACTTTTATTCGTTCTATACTTGCGCTCATCCCCACACTTCCCATGCGATAGAGCTCTGGACAGTTTTCGAGAGTTCATATTTCAATGCATAAGCGATACCTGCATTAATGAAAAACCCAAATAATTGCAATGACATGACTGGTGTGGTCTCTCTTCTCACGCTTTATCTAATCAATTGCTGGCTTTTAATAACAATTCACTTATTTTCCATATTTTGTCCACTTTTTTGAGATATACTCAGCTTAGCTTTGAATCTAAATTTTTGCCAAAACCCGCGAATTAGTAAATATTGAGAAACAAATATATCATAAAAGAGTGAATTTTAAGCTTAAATTCCAAACTTTGAGATCTATTTTTGTTCAAATTTAGTTCAAATATTCTTTTAGTTGTGATACAAATATTCCACAAAAACCTTAATTGAAATGATTTCTATTTTTATGTAAAATTGGAAAAATCTTCAGTCAATTGTGATATAACTTATCATTTGAATCATATCTATATTTTAATTATTATCTCAATATTTATCTTAAATATCATTAATTATGAGAATTAACTGTAAATATGATTAAAGAATTCCATTAAAAGCTTATTATTTTAACACAAATGCCTTTTTGATTGTTTCGGTAGTAATTCAATAGATTTGAATGCTTTTAATGACTAAAAACAGTTAACTTATGATAAAACTAATGAAGTCTTTGAACGACAATATAAATGTCAATTCAGTTAAGTATTCAAAAAATGAGTCAAATTGACATCACTTTCCAATTATAGCATTGGATGACAAAAATAAGAGGAGGCCTTCAACCGACAAATTAAGTGACAAATTCAAGAAACCTTCAATTCCAGTGCCCTTACCTGACAGACCAAGAATCACACGAATGACTGACAATTCTTTAACTCTATCGTGGTTTCCATCAATTCCTACTCAGCCCAGAATTCCGGTCACATATATAATAGAATTTGCTCGAATTCCTGATGGAGAGTGGATAGCCTATAGGACAGGTATTCATTTTCTTTTATTTAACAAATACTAAAAAGTATTTTTATAAAGGAATTAAGGACTCCCAGTGCGATATCGATGGCCTGAGTCCGGGTGAAGATTACAGTTTTCGAACTCGCGTTGAAAACAAATTTGGTATAAGTGACCCATCACCTTCTGTCACAGCACATAGGAGTAAACTTAAGCCCCATATGGAACTGACTGACCGAAAGCCGAAAGACTTTGATTTGGATCACTTGGCTCTCGATAAACACGGTTTGTATAAATCCTTATTCAATATATTAAACCTCAAATTGTTTCAGAGTGTTCTCCAAGATTCTTAAGAGAGCACGAAATGTATATCTATGGGATAAGAGGTCAACCTGTTACTCTTGAATTTTGGATTTATGCCCATCCAGACGCTCAGGTGCACTGGCAATTTGAAGGGGAAAAGGTTAGTCCATTTCTCTCAAATTCTCTCAATTATTCAATAATTTGCAGATCCAAATGGGTTCGGCCACTCGTTTTGATACCTTAACGGATAGGGGCGGACAGAACTGCCTTTTCATTTCGAAAATGACTGAAAGCGATGTGGGATGGTTTACATGTGTGGCCACTAATACTCACGGCACAGAACAGAGAAAAGTCAAGTTAGAGATCGCAGAACCACCTGTTTTTACAAAGCGTTTTGAGGAGACGACTGTATTGTCTCGAAGACACGCCCGCTTCGAGTGCTCCGTAGAGGGAAAGCCGGAACCACATGTCCGCTGGTTTAAAGATTGGCAACCATTGGCTGAATCGGATCGGATTAAAATTCTTTGGGAAACGCCAGACAGAGCCACGCTATTTATTAATGGTGCCATTGTCAAAGACTCTGGACTCTACTCCTGCTCAGCATCCAATATTGCAGGTCATGCATCTATTTCTGCTATGCTTCACATTGAAGGTAAGGAAAGACCGCATTACTGAATACATTAGTAATATTGGAAATGATACCAAAAGAGAGTGAACTGGAATACGACAAATACACCTTTGGATACAATGAGTTCATAAAACCCAAAACCAAAGCATTCGAAACTTTCTACGATATCGGCGATGAGTTGGGTCGGGGCACTCAAGGCATCACTTATCACTCTGTCGAGAGGACCACTGGAAAGAGTTTCGCTTCTAAAATGATGCATGGTAAGGGGCAAATGAAGGACTACATGATGGCTGAACTCGAGATAATGAATCAATTGGGATATCACCCGAGAGTGACTCGATTGTGGGATGCCTTTACATCAGCTCCTAACTCATTGACACTAATTACTGACCTGTGCGGTGGTGGGGAACTACTTCATAGTATTCTCCAAAGAGGAACTTTGACAGAAAGTGATGTCGCACTATATATCCGTCAAATACTTGAGGGAATCGATTACTTACACTTCAAAAATATCGCTCACTTCGGTCTAACTGTAAGTCCAGTGAAGGACTCACTTAGAAATTGATTCAAATGCTATTTATCTGGCAGATCGGGGATATTCTTCTCGAGAGAGTGAGCGGCAATGATATAAAAATAGTAGACTATGGTTTGGCTCAAAGAATAATACCAGGAATCAGGTATATTATAGAGTTCGGACATCCAGAGTTTGTTGCGCCGGAGATACTCGACAAACAATCTGCCAGTTATGTGGCCGATGTCTGGTCGGGTGAGTCTATCAAATGTAGAAATTAAAACTTTGATTCAATTTGTTTTTGATTTCAGTCGGAATCATAACATATATACTATTGACTGGCATTTCTCCGTTTTTGGGGGACACGGATAGAGCGACTCTACAACACTTGCAATTAGGAAAAATTGATTTCTCTCACGAATTATTGACTGAAATATCACTCGAAGGCAAAGACTTTTTATCAAAAGTGCTTGAATTTGATCAGTACAAGCGTATGGATGTGAAGACTGCTCTTAAACATCCTTGGCTTAGATTGGCTGAAAGAGCCGGCACTGGACCTCAGTTGAATTGTATGGAGAATTTACGACAATATTACAGAAGATGGAAGAATTGGGTGAGTCTTCCATTAATTGCATTATGAATGAAATGAAACCATATTTGTCTTATAGTATGTGAACGCGTCGTGTAAAACACATTACAGAAGACGACCACTTCATTCATGTTTCACACATCCCAGTCGTATGATATACCCTCCCGATGAAAAGTACACACCACCCCCCTCTCCTGAGAGGGAAGTACGTCGGGCCAAATTCCAACCAACACAGTTTGATGAAACTTACAGACAAAAGATCTCAAGAGAAGGAGTGGACGCTCACTCTGAGAGCCAGTAATTATCTCATTAATTAATTCTTTACAATCGATTACAAAGAAATTTAAATATTTATTAGATACCAGAGCGGACCCGACACTTATCTCTTACAGTTTAGAGACACAGACTTTGCTACAAGAATTAGAGGATATCTTAGAGTCGGTGCTTCAAGAAGTCCCAGTCTTGCGGCCAGTCTTAGAGAATCTCATTGGGGGGACAGTGGCGTACGTTTGCACTCAATTTATAAAATAATTAAACATTTCAAATGAGTCTTCATTTTCAGGCAAACACTGGATATAAGCCCTCCGTTTCGGTTAGAGAGCGAAGAAAATTTACAGATATTATGGACGAAGAAGTGGGAGAAGAAAAGAGAGGTCTCGAAACAAGATCTAAACCAATGCGTTTGGTTAGAGAAGTGGGAACTTCTGGTTATGCTTATGGACAGTTATCTCACCTGAAGAGAGAGGCGTTTGCCCACCTGTCCAAAGATACCGGAATTAAAACAAAGCTCCCCTTTTTCAGAGAAAAGATCAGAGATATTGTCATCAAAGAGGGTGAAGATGTAGTATTCAGCTGTTTAGCAGTGGGTGAACCCACTCCCAGTTATACCTGGTTTAGAAACGATGGAATACTTATCGAAAGCACTCGTATTGAAGTAAAGCGCACAGAAGACGGTAGGTGTGAACTGAGGCTTAAACCCGCCCGACCTTATGATGTGGGACACTACAAGTGTGTGGCCAGAAATGAAGAAGGGGCTGTTGTCTGTAGAGCGAGGCTGAAAATTGGCGATGTACCAAGTGTTCCTGATCCACCAGAAATCAAAGACGGGTCTAACAAAGAAGTGTATATGTGTTGGAGTCCTCCCAAACACGACGGCAATAGTCATATACTTTGTTATAGACTTGAATTACAAAAGGGAACTGAAAACAAGTGGACAGTCATTGCCGACAATATTATGCACGAGTTTTTCATTGCAAGAGACTTAGAACCAGAAACTAGTTATCGCTTTAGAGTGAGTGCCAGGAATAGGTTCGGTTGGAGTGCCCACAGTAGTCAAAGTGAAATAGCCAAGACTCAGGTCACAGATGAGGCACAAAGACTGAAAGTTCCCAGAGCTCGCATCAATAGACAGACAGTGACCGAAGATGTGGGTCGAGTCATAATTGATGACCAAATGTCTATTCCAATCATTGATTATAGCAAAGAACTTAATCCAATTCCACTTATAGATGAAGAACACGACAAACTCTATGAGTTCTTATCAGAGATATCTCGCGGAAGGTTTTCAATGATATGCAGTACTCGAGTCAAAGACATCAATAAAGTATTAGTGAGTAAAGCAGTTCTCACTCAAAGTGAGACCGAATCCGGAATTAAAAACGAGTACGAAATCATGAAATCGTTTGCAAACGAAAGGATTACAGAATTGCTTTATGCGAGTCGGGGTTCAACTGTCTTCGGACTAGTCATGGAAAAGCTCTCCGGAATTGATGTCCTTACATTCCTCTCACAAAGGGGAAAGTATAGCGAAGAACTCGTCTCTAAGATTATCCTTCAAGTTTTAGATGGTATCGAGTATTTGCATTTCAGAGGTATATGTATTTTGGAGCTCCAGCCGGACAATGTTGTTATGGTCGACCAGAGAAGACATGACATCAAACTTTGTGACTTCGCTAATGCCAGACGAGTGCCTATATCTGGAAGTCATGTATCCATCAGCGCGTGTCCTGAATATGTCGGTTAGTTTACAAAATTTGAGAGACTTGTTGGCAAAAAAACTTGTTGTTAGGCCTTCAATGCCTTTCAAATCCTAAAATAATAGCTAACTATACCCCCAATAGATATGAGTTCCTTTAGAGAGCTCTAATTTACTCAATTATTGAAGATTACTAAATGAATGCCTTTTTCACTGTACAGCACCTGAACTGATAAAGAATGAAGAGGTGATGACATCGGCTGATATTTGGTGCGTTGGAGTATTGACTTATATTCTGTTAAGTGGTGTCTCTCCATTCCGTGGTTCAAATGAGAATGAGACGGCACGGAATGTGGTTTATGTGCGTTATATGTTCGACCACCTCTACCCAGAGATAACACAGGAAGCCATTAGATTCCTCCTAACGGTCTTCAAACTCACCCCTCAGTCAGTATCAAAAAAGTTTCATCTTTTATGTGAGTATTTAATGACTTAAATCTATTGCAGTAAACGTCCGACGATTGAAGAATGTGCTGATCATAAGTGGCTGCTCCCAAACGAGTTCATGATTAGGAAGAGGGAAAGCGCTATCTTCTCATCGCATAAAATCACAGAATTTGCCGACGAATTCCATTCAGTAAAGTCAAGCTCAACGCCTGCGAGACTTATTAATTTTGCGGGCAGTACACTGGCCAGGTATACATTCAGGCATTCAATCACATACTTATCCGTTCAATAACCAATAGGTCGGCCTCATTACAGAACGACTCATTCGACGAATTATAACTTTGGATTCAATCAATAATTTTGTAATAAACGGAAAGAGTTTAAACTTTAAAGAAATTAATGAAACGAAGAGTTTTGTAAAGAAAGTCAATTCAAATGTAGAGTTCGTCACTGTTTTTGAAATATAAATAAAATTCAAAATAATATTTTTAACTCAAATGCTTTTAACTCAAAATTAATTGTAAACTAAATCATAGCAATAGTTTGCGCGCGAAGTCAGTCCTAATATAAAATATTATTAAGTTTTTAAATAAATAAAAAAATTTAAAATTAAGTTTCAAAAGAGTTATAAATCGGTTGAAATCAGTTATAATTGAAAGACAATTATTTGACAAATCTGTGAATATTTGGACTAATCTTTTCATTTGTGATATCGATGTCAAAGAACGAATCGGATGATAAGAAGGGAAAGCCGGCGGAAGTGGGTATGAATGTCGGTCGAAGTCCTTCGCTTGAGTCAACGTCTTCGGTATCGTCCGGTACTTCCGGTCGATTCACTTCCGGTCGAAAATCTGAAGATCAAAATCTGATCACTTCTTATGGACAGTATCTCTACGACACCGTATGTGCGCTCGTGTGGTGTCCGAAGCACAAGAAAGTGGCGCTTTCAAGACTGGATGAAAAGAAAGGTTTCTTCTTTCCGAGCGCACCGGTCAAGACTGGACAGACATGGCATGACTCGATTGCGCCACGACTTAAGGAAGTATTGCGAACAGGAGACGGAAATGGACGGAATAAGCCATATTTGGGACACTCTGTTCCAAAGCTCATCCATATATTGAGACTTCAAATCCCAGTGTATTGTGAGTTCGTTTCGCGGATCCTATTCCTCACTGAACTCAACTCTGACCCGAAGTTTGCCACAAACTGTTGCGCCGACAATAAACTTGTCAATTGGTTTTCGGCCGAAGACTTAATCAATCGTCGCGTTCAGAACCTGTGGGGTCCGGAACCGGAAGTGTTTGTCGAGAGTCTTGTGAACAATCAAATCGAGCGTTTGGGACAATACACTGAGTTTGCTATAAAGGATGCGCTCAAGTATTCGGCCAAAGATCGACCCAAAGTATATCAGGACGAGATGGTAAAGGAGGCCGGCTTTTCAGACAAAGACATTCATAAGTTATTCGGCGATTTCTTTCAACACTCCTTTCCCTCACAGTATTTGAATCAATACTCGTTTGAGGAATACTTCACTCGATTGGGTTTACCTGAACTGAGTCCGGGATTAGCTCTTAATGGGAAAGCATTGTTTCGTGCGTTCGGTTATATTGGGAACCCTTTCCTATCGTTTCATGAGTTCCTTCTGGGGTTGTGTGCATTGGATAAGAACACATCACACGGCGGTCGCATTGGAGAGATTCGGTGCGCATATATTTTCCGCTATTATAATGAAAATGCAGACAAAAAGATACTCACTTTGGATGGCATTAAAGGCATGGCTCGAGATATGCAAAGAGTCAAATCTGAGGGACAGGTGGATGAGTCCAAAGTAGAGGCAGACACTCGACTAATGTCTTCACAAATCTGTGGTTCCGATCAGCAGAAGAGAATCGATGAGACAATGTTTGCCAAAAGTATAGGCGAACGACGACTTAGAGGAACGGCTGTTCTCTTTCGATCCATTTCTTCTCCCGTCCAACAAATCCGATTGAAACGAGTCTATGAGTCGATCCAATTGTTTCAGAATCAGTCGGTGACAGCAGTCGGAGCAAAGGTTCAGAGAATCAAAGGGACGTGTCAGAGGTGTAAACAGAAGAAGTATTCCCTCGCCTTACACACTGTCAGACTGTCTAAGGAGGGTCTGGTTGTGGATCCACAGGAAAACAAGGGTCAGTCCGACACACATAAGAAGTCACGTACTTTGCGTCGTCTCTCGGAAAAGGTGTTCTCCTCTTCGCCGGCAAACTTCTTATTAGATGTGTTACGCAATTTCGCCTATTCTGGACACGTGGCCGGCATTAATGCCTCGACAGTAGACAAGAATTTGGGCCGTTCCTCACAATCCAAATCCACAGCTGATGTGTGGCTAAACAAAAGCAATCGCTTACAACAAGTCGACAAAATCCTCAGTTTGTGTTCACAGTGTGAGGAGATCTTCAAAAAGGAGCCCCGAATGATACGCGTGTCTTCACCTGTCTTTGTCTTAGGAGACATCCATGGTAATCTTCATGACCTCATTATCTATGAACGACATCTATGGAAAACCGGTCCCACATGTCTGGCCTCAAACTTTCTCTTTCTCGGCGATTATGTGGACAGAGGGGAGTATAGCGTCGAGTGTATCGTTTACTTATTGGCCAATAAAGCCCTCTCTCCCGAGAAGTTCTCTCTTCTGAGAGGCAATCATGAGTTGAGACCCGTGCAGATGACCTTCACTTTTAAGAACGAGTGTTTAGAGAAGTTCGGCACAAAAGTTGGCCAACAATTATGGGAAGCATTTAATAAAGTTTTTGATGTGATGCCCATCTGTGCCATCATTGACGAGTCTATATTCTGTGCTCACGGAGGCATTCCTACAACTAGTCTCAAAGTGGAGGAGCTTTTGAAGATTCCGTCCCCTTTGGAAGACCCTGAAAACCAGTCCTCAACTGCGTGGCAGATCCTATGGAATGACCCTGTCACTAGTCAAGAGTTCAGAGACTATCAAGAGATGCTTAAAGAACAACAGCCCAACGCACAGAACACTGGTTTCCTTCCCAACACCAAAAGGGGGACCGCATTCTTCTTCTCAGATCAGGCACTCAACAGATTCTTAACCGCCAATCAGTTGTCTCACGTGATTAGAGCCCACGAAGTGATTCCCAATGGATATGCCTTCCATATGGGGGGCAAATGCATCACTATATTCAGTAGTTCCAAATATTGTGGTGGTCTTAACGAAGCGGCAGTTATTCTCGTCAACGACGACAAGATTCGAGTCATTAAAATAGACACCAATTGACAGCAAAAGACAGCAATCATTAAGTCATCAAAAATATCGCAAATATAGAAACCTTTGACATAACGTTATTTCGATATTAAAACACAAAACCATTTCTCAAATCACAATAAAATATGATTTCAGTCCAAAAATCCATTCTTTTAATAAGAAATTAATTAATATTTAATCACATCTAAAGAACAAACCATTAATTGCTGTTCAAAGCATTCAATGGGTTTCAATGTCGAAGAATTTAGTGATATATCGATACCATATCTCCTGTCAGAAAGGAGATTAACCAGGGTAAGCTGTCAGGCCTCTACTCTAGATATAATGCCAATCTTTGCAAAATAAGAGGGTAAGCTCAACCCCCCCCCCCCCCAGGACTCATTTGTTAGATTGTTTAACTAATGCATACATTTTGTATTAAAATTGATTTATTGACAATTTGTTAAAAGTGTTTAAAATAAAATTCTAATCAGAGATAGAGTTAATAAAATGAAATTGAGTTCAAATAAATGGTTTGACATTGAATTCAATTCGTTTTCAGTTTGCAGTGAAGAGACGGCAGTTGTCGTATGTTTATCCGTCTCCTCAGAGGAAACAGACTTCCCTTTGCAACCAAACAGTTCTCTATTTTCTCTCCAAACTGGACAACCATTGACCTCAAGATGGGTTCGGAAGCAATGCTTTTCTCTTCGGAATAGATATACGTAATAATTGTTTGAGTTTTGTTTGGGGAAAGCAAAAGCAGCGGTCAGGTCGACAGGAAAGTTCTCGCCATCCTTTCCACCGATATAACCACTTGTGTTACCGATTGGAGTGAAAACATATCCATTTGTATTGAAGTAAAAGACATGAATACCACTGAAGGCTATCAGTTGTGAGAATCCCTTTTGGTCTAAATCTCCGTCATTGTAGACAGCATTGAATCCATCCTCAGGTATATCTTTCCAGGGACTACCATCTCTATTGCTTTCCCTTACAGTCCCATCGGAATGCCACGACCAGTACCTGTCTTTCCAGTATTTATAGGTAACCCCTTTTAATTGACCGAAACCTATCGTTTGAAAGGAGACGTATTGATCAGTTGCATCCATGTTTTTCTGCCAAATGCGAAAGGGTCCTTGGACATTAGCCACTGGGTCAGGTAATCCAATGAGGTCCCAGTATAAGTCATCTCTATATACTCGTACAGTATTATTGAGTAATCTGTGGGCGGCGTGAATGAAAGGGTTGTCACATATGGACAGAGTATTCGATGCCTTATATTTATCGTCAGCCGCTCTTATTTTAACTCGTCTTAAATAATTGGATTTTATAGTGTTTATGTGGTCAGAGCTGATAATGCCTTCACCCACTCCAACATCACTTTTGTCTTCAAGCAGTTCCAATGTGTCACTCATTCCACTTGTTTTTAGGCTTAAAGACGTGTCAATGCTTTGAAAGCTTGTATTTTGATGTTCTCTTTGATAGGACACCAAATGTCTGTTCGAACAAACAATTGATAAAACCATTAAAGACATCAAAACTAAGAACTTAATCGAAATCATATTTTTTTAGTAGTATTTCGACGAATAAACTGATTATACGGTAAAGAAATTTCTTTTGAATAGCAATCAATTTAATGCTCAGACACTCAATTCGTTTTAGATTTCACGAGCATTTGATTAACAGTTTAATTCACTTCCAGATAAAATGTACTCAGTTTTGAAAGCACGACATAAGGATGTGATGGCACTAATGAGACAATAATTACAAAATGTTTAACATTTCCCTTGATCATTAGGTATCTAGATAAAAAAATTGCCAACATACTATTCAGAGGTAATCTGTTTTAGACTGGTATTATTATTTTGTTAAGGGCTGCAAAGGTCCACGATCTTATGGTGTAGTTTTAGTGTGGTCTAGGGGATTGGTGAAAATGGTGGACTGGCCAAAAAGAGGACACTTTCTTTAATTTAGAATGAAATTTATTTTCAATTTGTGTCATAATTTTAATGTTATTTTGAAATAAAATTAATTACAAATAAGAGACAATTCTTTGGTTAATCCAAGTGATGGAGAAATGATTTTATAGATTACAAGAAATAATTAAATTATGAATTAATGAGTTAACTAATGAAAAGTCTTTTGAGAGGGTATTGTGTGTTATATCTTAATATTATGTGCCTTTTCTTTATGAATATTAAGGGTGTGTTTCCATGAGAACTGTCTCTGACAGAGCTCACACTCAAACTTATTTCTGTAATAGTTATGGATCTGCATATGTCTCTGCAGATTACGCTTAGCAGTGAAGCCCTGGTGACAAATATGGCAGTGGAATCGCTGCTGACGAGTGTGAAACACCGACTGAACGCTCAGTCGAGAGTGCAGTGACTTCTTTGTCGTTGACTTCGACCGACGCTTTTCTGTTAATTCAAATCAAGTTAAACTCAAATTCACGAAAACATTCAAATTATTCACACATTTATTTACAAAACAAATCTTTGAAAATAAACAATAAAAGAGGTGTTCCTCACCAGAAGTAGAAAGAATTCGTAAAGAGTTCTGTGAATTACTGGTTCCCGGTATCGATGGAATACCTGATGTATCGAAGGGTCGAATCAGAGGACTATCGTGTATCGTATGATTGAGGGCTGAGTCAGAGTTGTATTCATTGGAGATGAGTCCCATCGGCTCCTCATATATAATAGGCTTAATATCTGAGATAAAAGATTGCAATCAAGTGATTGAGACAACAGAGCAGTCATACCCTCTTCATCTGCTAACATGAGATGAGGAACGGATGAGAACTGATTAATACTATTACTCTCCTGAGTCTGTTTGAAGGCAATACTCAAATGTTAGAACCGATGCAATCGAAAGAAAGGACTCACATCTCCGGTGATCATCGATTGTTCGAGTAGTTTAGAGGGTTCGATACCATCCTCAGAGGCGCCCACACTCTCGTTATAAGTTCGGGAACCACTCATATCAGTGGGAGTGTCCACTAATGAATGGCCGCTTCCGTCTCCGTCTGAATACTCACTAATATAATCGTCTGACGAATTGTAGTCCCGATTATTGTCTTCGTTGTTGTCCTCATCTTCTGGTTGTTCGCTATTCTTATGATTTTCACTGCAAAATGATTTCCTTCGATGTCGTCTACGCTTACGTTTCCGCAAAAGAGTTGTGGCAGTTGTGGAACAGTCATCTCTTCGGTCGATATCAATGAGTCCTTTAATTTTGAGCGACTCTCCAGACTTGAGGACCGACTCGAGCTGTTCCTGTCCTACAGTCACTTCTCCCCTATAGATAAACTCAATGATAGCTCTCAGATCAATGATCGGCATATCTTTGAGATAAACGATGGGATAATTTGGCCAATGATTTGACATTTGCTCGAACACTGATTTGAAGAATGGAGAGGACGCCGACAGGACTATCCGATGAGCCTTCAGAGTGTGTCCCTCTTCACACATAAGGGCGCAATCAGTCATCGACTCGTCTTTAAACATACGGCCGAAGACATCGATCATATCCGAGGGATGGTTTGACCGACGGAGACAATAGGCCTGACTGTCACCCATTGAACGCGTTATGTCTGAGTTATGGACTGAATAGTGCTTTAATTGATTGCCTTTCAATACGTAATAAACGAGCATAAAATCAATACAAAGATTAACCCAATTGTCAACAAAATGTCAAATCTTTTGTGTCTTCAAACTCTTCATTCAATCAAAACATTCTTCCATTGATTTCATTGAAAGCATTCATAAATTAGACTCAAAAATGTTTTCCAATCATTGGATGAATGCTCTCAACAACACAACGAAGGGGTCATTACGTCGGCGTTATTTCTGAACACATTCTTCCATCAAAGCACAGACACAACCGTTATGTCTGTCCATAAATATCATATCCAAGAGTTTAGTGAATAACTCAAAGATGTACCTCAACTCAATTAGTCACTACAATATGATTAAACAAATCAAACAAACATTTATTAAGAAATTGAATTTAAATTTAAAAAACTGAAGCCTTTATTATGTCTTCAAATGATACTAAAAACTGTTTTTCTATTCATTTGTTTATAATTTAGTGAATAAGTGAAGGAAAGAGAGTAACAGAGTTTGTGAACCATTTGTAGTGAATTTGTTGCCATTTAGTCACCAAATGTTTGTTTTGATTGTGTTTTGAGTCCACAGATGTTTGGCTTTAAATCAATTAAAATGATATTTCAATGAATTGATTCTCTCGTCAATCGATTGCTTGATATGTCAAAAGTGTGAGTAAACACAAACTTAAGCAAAATTTGAACCCAAAATATGGGAAACTATTTGAAACGATATAAACAAATGATTGAAACAAAAACGCAAAAACATTGACTACTTTTGTTAATATAATTGAATGTCTTTTGATGTCCAGAAACGGCATTTACGGCACTCAATACGACCGATACGTCGAACGATATGATGACTCGACTCTCTCTAAAATGCAATTACATTACTGGCAGACAAAACAGACATTTCTCAGTAAATTGAAGCGTAAAGAAGATGATTGTATCGTCGCATCTGATGCTGAACTCGACGCCAAACTAGAAGTATGTCTGCTTTGAGACAATTGTCGTTAACTGTTATTTGTTTACCAGTTGTTGCGGTCGATCGACGAGTCGTGTCAGAACCTAATCGTTGTTGTCGAGGGATATCAGGACAGACTGTGCGGACTCGCACATGAGGAGAGCGCTGCCGGAAGGTTCTTAAAGGAGTGTGCTAAACTAGATAAGACTCGCGCCGGCAAAATGATGTCCGCTTCGGGCAAAACCATGTGCTATACCGCACAACAACGCATTCAATTGAGAAACCCTTTGGTTAGACTCTATCAAGAAGTGGAGACTTTCCAATACAGAGCTGTGGCCGACACTATGCTGACCGTCGAGAAGATGGAAAAGGCGAGGACTGCTTATAGGGCAGCCCTTCTCTGGATGAAAGATGTGTCGCAACAGTTAGATCCGGACACATATAAACAATTGGAGAAATTTCGTAAAGTCCAGAGTCATGTCCGCAAAACAAAAGTGAGATTCGATAGACTCAAAGTGGACTGCATTCAGAAAATCGATTTATTGAGTGCCAGTCGTTGTAATATGTATTCAAACGCTTTGGTCGGATATCAGAACGCTTTGCTTAACTTCTGGGGGAAGACCTCTAAAACTATGTCAGCGGTGGCCGAAAGCTTCAAAGGTTACCAATACTACGAATTCACAACTCTTAAAGAATTGGCCGAAACCAGTAAGAAATTGGCTGAAGAAACCTCTAATTGCGAAGACATTCGCAAGATTTTCGATGACACTGAAGATGACGACGACAAGGATCGCCTCATATTCTTTGAGGCCGACTATAGGGATGTCGACAACAAAATGGAGAATAAAGGCAACAAAAAGAGCAAAAATCTAACCAAAGCTTCTAATCTTAATAAATCAAAGCATTCCAACCAAAAGAGTGGTTCCAATGAATCCAATGCCAACAATCCATTACTTGATCTCACTTTCGACCAAAAAGAAAGCAATTCTTTCAAAAAGATGTCAACGACTCGGCATAACACAGATATTCTAACAAATGAAGAGAAAATGGATGACTTGACTCAACTCAATGATATTTTGAACGCCCCGACCACTACACCTCTGTTGGGGGCCGAAGGTATGAAAAGCACTTCCAACGGTAGTGGCGCCGCATATATGCCGAGTCAGTTGATTGACTTAAATGCTTTCAATTACACAATGAATTCAATGTCGGCTTCAATCGCCAAAAGTGACAAAACTCAACAAATCAACAAAAAAGTCAACTTTAATGCTAATAAGGAAAAGGTATTCATTTGATTGCACTTTCATTTTGTATTCAAATTGTATATCTTAGGGACCAAAGAAGAACGAGGATCTGTCCTCCTGGTTCAATCTCTTCGCCGATTTGGACCCATTGGCAAATCCCGACGCCATCGGACAGAAAGAACAAACTGATGACAGAAACTGTTAAACAATTGATTCAATTATTCATTGATCCGATTATTGATATAAAATTGCATTTAAGTTAATATTGTCCCAAATCTAGTCCTCAAATGATGTAAACTATTCTTCAAAGATATTCATTCATATCTTTGATTGCTTTCAGTATTTATTAAATTATTGAATATTTAAATCAATGAACGCATTGTATGACACGTGACATACCGGAGCACAGCATGGGTTGAACCAAATGGTTCGCCATTTCACTCACCAAAGACTGAATCAAAATTGTTTTGAAGATAATTGAAGACAAAATAGTTTTAAAACACTTTTAATGTTACAAATCATTACAAAGTATTTGATTTTACATTCAATACAACATTTAATAAAGTATTTAATCAATGGTAGCATCAAATCACTGGTTCTCAGTGTTGTCATCACCGCAGAGATCAGATACAAGGAAATGTTGTCCATTGCCGGTGGGGTCGCATTCATGTTTGGCCGGTCTATGGTGTGGATCCACTATTTGGATCTCTCTCTCATTTTCCTCCTCTTTCTCTTCAATCTCCTCATTCTCTTCTTCCGCCACTAAAGACAATCAAATTTCAAATTAAATCAAAAGCCCTTCAAATCATTTCAAATGTTTGAACCTTTGCTCTCATATTTGAGATGAATTTACCAAAAATTCAGTCAATTAGACCACAAATGTATTGTCTTTGAATTCAATTCAAGTAATGAAACGTTGAGTGAAAGCAATGGAAACAACACTCAAACGGAAAGGGAAGCACTCCTTCAGTGATAAGATAACACTTCCATAAAGTATGACATTTCAAACCTTTATTATTAAGGCTTTAATTAGTTATTATTAATAAGTTATTCACAAAATATTGATTCAAACAATTATGAAATGCTTTTCGATGTAATAAATAGAAATTTTTGGATAAATTTGATAATAATTTGTTTGAATTCACTTCAGAAGGCATTCATTGAAGACATACTTTAGGCGCGAATATAGAGTAGAGATGTTGTGATGCAATCAATTTCGTGAACCAATTATTGTTGACATCAAACGCATTGAATATATTTTTGCGCTATTTTTTGACTCAAAACACATTTTGTTTGCTTTCATTTCAACGTTTGTTTTAATTAATTTAATTAAACAAATGTCAAAACCTGTCGGTATTTCTCGGACCCGACGACAACGGGTGTCAACTGTTAACAAAAATGTGAATAAAAGAGTTTTGAGGAATAAATCAAATGAAAACAAAAGTATTTCCGATTTGTTCTCTGATTTCGATTTATCGGACATTAGAGTGGACTCGGATTTCGGTAATAAGTCTTTCAAATCATTACAAACTCTTTTGAATTGTGGAACAACTGATGCTTCCATTGAAGACAAAAATAAGTCCAATATTTCGGATACATTTTCCACAAGATTTTCAATGAATGACTCAAAACGAGAGGACATCAAAACCAATGAGAGCTTAAGAACTGCTTTTGAATCGCCGTTGAATTTGAGTGCTTTTGGGACTCATATCACTTGTATGCCATCGACCAGTCATAGCAACAAACGAAAGAGTAGTTCACTCTTCGAAGACTTGGATTTAAGTGATTTAAATGTCGACACTTCTATGCCTTCCTTCCAAACCTCTCGTAAGGTATTCCTAACAGAAGATAAAGTTTTATCAAATTCTTCCAATTGGAGTGATAAGGAAAATGAGATCAATTCCGGTGATAATGATTTACGTAAAGACAAAGCAATGACTACCACTTCTGCAAAGGATTCAGATCCTCTCAAATGTGTGAATAAACCGATTTTGGGAAATGATTTGAATTCAATTTGTTCTACAATACCATCAAATGTGAAGACGGATCTACTTCTCGATGATTTGGATTTTTGTGATTTAGATTTTGACACTTCTCTCCAACACTCAGAAGATGTGATCCAAACAAAGAATATAACTAACGATAGAAATACCGAACATTTGACTGAATTTGTATCTGAGAACCAAAAATATGTTGAATCAAACGATAAGAGCAATAATATGTCCAAAACTAGTGATAAAAATGACAGTAATTCTGAAGTTTCTAAAAGTGTTTGCAATTCAAACGGATTACAGAATAAACAGCAAAACATTTTTAAAGACTTTGATTTAAGTGATTTGAAATCAAACCAATCGATGAATTCATTCAAAAGTGTGAGTAAAGTCTTCACTTCGAGTCATTCGGTCGATGCGAAGGATATTTCAAATTCAGAAAATTATTCCTCATTTTTCTTAAGTGATTCGAAGTCTTGTAAATCATTTTCAATACCAGAAACTACAAGAAAGACAATAATTTCCAATATTTTCGAAGACTTGGATTTTAGTGATTTTAGATTCAATGAATCAAATATTTCATTTCGAAACTCGCGGACAGCCTTCCAATCATTGAACTCAACTGACATTCATTGCAATACAGAGACAATTGATTGGAATGATATGAATGAGATTTTTAACCAATCTTTTAGTGAATCGCAAGAGTTTAGGACGAGTTCACCCAAACCTGCAAAGAGTTGTCCTAATATTGTGTGGAATTCAAGTAAACCGAAAGCGAGTTCACCGAAACCAGAATCGAGAAAATCTCAAGAAATTGACTTCTCTTTTGAAATCGATGACCAATTCTTCGACAGTTGTATTGAAAGAACAGAACAGACATGTGTTTCGACTGAAAGCACAGTTCAAGACTCAAATGTAAAAGTGAAGCCCGATTTGGACGACAGCTTTGATTCATTACATGACATCTCATTCAGTCTTCGAAGTGATTTCTCCACTTATAATGAATTGACTTCTGAAGAGTTCTTTCAACTCGAAAATTACGGCTTTAAATACCAGAATACAGAGGAAGGGTTTATGGGTTTCCGTTCTGGCACTGGACAGTGTATACATATCAATGAAAGACAATTATCTGCCGCTAAACTCATATTTGAAGACATAGAGGAATGGCTTCTAAAGGAAATCACTGAAAATAGAATTGAATTTAGAGATTGTGAGCAAAATGTCGATTCTTATAGTCAGAAGTTTGTGTCAAATGTTGAGAATAGGGGTCAGAATATTGTCTCCAATTTTAATAATTTGTTAGAAAACGAGTCGATTGAGACTTTCGCTCAAATAATGAGTTCAACGTTTGATAACTGACTCTAATTTAGTTTAATTTGTTTTAAAGTATAATAACTTTTTATTATTGCTATAAAAATAATTCATTTGTTGTACTAAATATCGGTTTTGAAGAAAACAGTTGAAAATATTGTCTATTTTGAGTCAATTAATCAATAAATGCTCTCATTTTCTCATTCATTGTTTAAAACTTTTTGTTTTTTAATTTATTGATTAATCAGAGAATTAGTCTTTGACTGCAGTTGTGTTGTATTGCGGACTATCTGTAGAGCACTTGTGTTACATAATTAAGTCAATCCATGTATAAAATTATGTGATTTTCCAAAATATCATTTGAATGACTCATTTCAACAAATATTTGACGAGAAATGCATTTCTGTTGTAAATCAAGGAAAACAAGTCCTTATTTTTTGGGATAAAATCTGTCTTTAATTTTATGGGAAAGAATTGCGGCCTAAAAGTCGTCATATATTTTGTGAATCAAATCTTAATGTATTTTATGGTCAAAATTAAGTCTCATTTATCGATAATCGAAAATATAATACATTTTATTGAGAGCTAAGGTTAAGGCACTTATTACGTACCATTTGTTTGGCTTCATTCACCCATTTCCCTATTTGGCAAATACCAGGATAATCCCAATAATATACATTCAAACCTAATTCGCTTAACTTGTGAGCGAAAAAATGACATTTGCTTACAATCTTAATTGATTATATTGGGAAGAAAGTATTGATCAGTTGTTTTATTTATGTGTTGATGGGAAGTAGGGGTAAAGTAGTGTTGAGTGGACTTATGTGAAACCCCTCCTATGGTTGAGTGTTACGTAATATGTGTGTGTGGTTTGTGTTATCATTTTTACTATTATTGTATTTCTTGACTTTTAGCTCAACATTAATCCAATTGACTGTCTATTGATGTAATTTTAACTCAACTTTTAATTTATTTTTTCAAAGTCTTTATAAAATTGTGAATTATATTGAATTTTATAAAGAAGTGATAAATAATTGCCAATCAATTGAATGAGAAGATGAAAATGGTTTTAACTCAACGCCAGCGCGAAGAGCTGTGAGTCATATGTCTTCACTTTTACCCATTTAATTGTATTTATGTCTCAAACCAATCATTTCCTTAATTTGACTCAAAGTGCACTATATTTGGACAATCCTTTAATTTATTAGATTTGAGGGCAAATGTGATGAGAGATGTGTTAAATAGTTTGAATGCCAGACATTCTTGGGATTGACTGACGCATTGAAAGTGTAATCATTAGCCCTTTAATACACTTATCAATAATATTGTCAACTCTTAAATGGGGGTAACTTTTCATCCAATTTAATATACAATTTATTTATCGCCAAAAGAGTAATAAACAAAACGCTTTGATTTCCTCTCAAAACACTTTTCATTGATTGCAGATATAAATAGTTTTTAACCATATTTTCAATTAATTCAAATTTGACACAATTTTTGCATATTTTGTGATTTAGTAGAGGAAAGGATTTATTGGGTTTTGATTTATTTGTTGATTTGATATTTATTTGATGACAGGAACGGTGCGATTGCAGACTATTTATATTCCAGTGGTTTCGCCGATGCTTTCGATGCTTTCAAGAGAGAGGCAAAACTGGTTAATACTAATACTAATTATCAGAGATGACCACAACACTACTCTTTACGCCCCCTTCCACTCAATCACATTGATTTAGAGGTCAATTTGGGAAAACAATACTAAGTTTAGGAATTAGTGATAATCTATTCAATTGTATTGATATATACTTTGGACACAACTCTCCGAATGGGTTTCAAATCAATATTTATTTTGGAGACTAAATGCAGAAAAACATAAACATATGATTGAAGTGTGATATCGGAACCAATTGCTAACAAATGGTTTTGTGATATCTATTATTATTTTGAATTTAAAATCTCTTTACATCGAAATAAAGAAACAATTTTTCACTTTTCGATTCATTTGTTAGAAATGTCCTCAAAGCCAAATAGAATATGATGTTAGTCTAGTTCATTTATGTGCATGAGTCATTAACTAACAAGGATTATACAAACTAGGTATAATTAATGGTTTCAAACACAATTATTTCAGGTTTAAAAAGAGGTTAAGAGATTTTATCTAATTTTGGGATAATTTCCTCTATAATAGTGATTATTTGATTGCAATTTCACTTTTGTCTTCACTATTCCTCTAATCAAACATTTCCTAAATTAAAGCTTTCGTTAATTTTTTCGTTTTGTTTGATAAAAATGTTATTTTATTCAAAGTATTTTGTTATGAACTCATTATTAGAGCTCTATTTTAATCTAATCATTGGATTAATAGTTTTTTGAGAGAATATCTATAAACTAAAGGCAGTTAATTGTTATAACGAAGTGTTAGTTAAACCAAATATTATTTATTAAATTTGTGGTCATCTCTGAAACGATAATTTTGAGCGAAAATTAAATGGTTTATGAATTGAATGACAGCCCAACGATTTGGACAGATCTCAGTCAGGAATGTTAGAGAAGAAATGGACTTCAGTTATAAGATTAGTGAAAAAGATAACAGAATTAGAGGAGAAGTTAAGAGAAGTAGAAAAAGAATATATTTCAGGCGCTCCGATGCGCGACAAGCGGTCGCCCACCGAATGGATACCCCGACCGCCCGAACGTTTTGGTCTTCAGGGTCACAGAGCGCCCGTCAATAGAGTTATATTCCATCCGATTATAGTCTGTTTTGTGTCGGCCTCAGAGGACGCAACTATTAAAGTATGGGACTACGAGACGGGTGACTACGAGCGCACTCTTAAGGGTCACACAGACTCTGTTCAGGACATAGCCTTTAATTCAAACGGAAAACTACTCGCCAGCAGTTCTGCAGATATGACCATAAAATTATGGGACTTTCAGAGCTATGTTTGCGTAAAGACTCTTTACGGACACGACCACAACGTCTCATCCGTTACTTTCCTGCCGGCGGGCGACCACTTAGTCTCCTGCAGTCGAGACAAAACTGTTAAGATGTGGGAAGTGATGAGTGGTTACTGTATAAAGACATTCTCCGGACATAGAGATTGGGTTCGAATGGTTAGAGTTCATAAAGACGGAGCCTTAATGGCCACCTGTTCTAAAGATCATGTATGCCCTCCACTCCACTCTCTGTGATTAACTGATGACTAACTCTTTTCAGACTATAATCGTTTGGACGCTGAGTACTAACGAACACATTGTGTCGAACGGAGATATAAAGGCAACGCTTAAAGATCACGACCACACCGTTGAGTGCATTGCGTGGGCGCCCGACTCAGCCTCTAATTCTGTGAACGAAGCCTCGGATGAAGTGAGAGATAAATGACATTCAATTATAAACTAATTCTTATATCCAATGATATTCAGATGAAACGAAATAATAAACTTTTCGGTCCTTTTCTGGCGAGTGGTTCGCGCGATAAGACAATTAAAGTGTGGGACGTGTCGGTCGGTGTCTGTCTATTCACTTTGATAGGACACGACAATTGGGTGCGAGGGGTGGTGTGGCACCCGGGGGGCAAATATATTGTGAGCTGTTCTGATGACAAGACTATTAGGGTTTGGGATATACTGAATAAGCGACTGAACAAAACGTTGGAAAGCGCTCACTCACACTTCTGTACCTCATTAGGTATGTCCTCTCATTCTTATGATAATCACTTAGAGATTGATTTGTGATCAGACTTTCATCCGACGTCGCCTTATGTGGTGAGCGGTTCTGTCGATCAAACAGTGAAAGTATGGGAATGTCGCTGATTTTTGTCATTATTGTCTAAGAGTTAGCTTTCAATCAATTGCTTATATCATAACTTAATTTCACAAATATTTTAATTAATGAAAACGTTTTCCCAAAAACGATGTGTTTTCGCTTCGCCTCTGATTTCGTTCAGATTTTAAATTTCATTTAAAAACAAAATCTAATAAATTATTTAAAATCTTAAATGAATTGTTTGAAAACAGATCTCATTATTCATATAAAGCGAATTCGCATAGATTTTTGTGGCCATCGATTGATTGCAACGGCTTTTGACGAATAATATTCTGTACATAACTCTAAGACCTTAAGATATGTACTATAAGTTATGTAAACAATTGATATATTATACTATATATTGAAAATAAATAGAGACCTATCGGTAATGCATTACTGACCGCTTAAAAGCCATTATTTTTGTTGAAATACATTTCGATCTATAGTTTCATTATTGATGTAAAAAATTGAGATTTTATTTCTTTAAAATTCAATCTTTTGTTGTAAATGTTTTTAATTAGAATTTAATTCAAAATTTTCCCTTTTATTCCAATTTTGTTTGAATTATATTAAAATTTGATTTTATTTCATTTATTTTGGTTTCTTATTTACCTCTTCGTCACCCAATCTATAGACTCCACTAAAGGAACAGATTTAGGGCTAGTTTTGGGCTAAATTCTTATATTTTAAATTAAACTAACTCTAATACCTCGAATATTTCAAAGTCTGATATGCCAGACTGATTCTTGGCAGTAATAAATTCCTTAACCCTGTTACTATTCTTCATCTTTATATTTTACATATTCTACCAGAATATGGAGATAAGCTAACTCTAGCTACTAGATTCTAGTAACTAGACACATTTAAAAAAGAGAGCAATAATTTGTGATTCTTTTATAACATCCGATTTATATTCAAGAATTGCAATATTGTTCGTAAAGTTAGCCACAAATCACTTAGAATTTGCTTGTTCAACTTTTTTTTATTAAATGGTTTTGTTTTATAAAACTGGTCTAAAGAGAGGTATTTGTATGAATGGGTTGGCCCACAATGACATTACCGGTTCATAATAATTGCATTTTAGATAATAAGACATTAGTTGTAATCAAATTACTGGAGAATTGTGTCAAAAGAAAAGTTGTTTGAATGTCATTAAGCATTGAAAACGATTGAAATGGTCTTTGATTTCTATGACAACGCTATCGATTGGAAAACATTTAAATTTATAAATAAATAATTAAATGACAAATGGATTCATTGCAAAGGAAGCGGTCGATAATTAGTCGATTAAAACCATTTTTAGGCTGACCTCAAATCATTAGGCAATTGATAAGAGTATTGATGGAGACGTCGACCACCACCTCATCCAATGTATTCGATTCGCATCCATTACCGCACCAACAGTTCAGTTCACGCATTGCTTTCGCCAATAATTCCAATACAATCAGTAAAGTAAAGCTCAACTCATTTTCCAACAAAAAGAGCACAAGACTACCACCAATAGCCAGATATGACAGCATTTCCAGTCCTCCCGTCTCTGAGGAGTGCATCAGATATTTTAATAAAAGTGCCGACAGTTGTCACACACCTGAAGGAACGGAAACTAATTTCGGTTTAGATCCCAATCTACGCGTCAAACAGTTAGAGCAAAACATTAAGTTTGTGAGAGAGGACTGTCACCACTTACTCCACTCATTACATCTCGAACTCGAAGAGTTAAAAATAAAAAATAGAGGTATTTATTAAGTATTTATAATTTGATATTCATTGGAATCTATGGTAGACTTACAGTTCCAACTCATAACAAACGGATCATTTTCACCACAATTGGCTCAATCGTTGACTAAAGAACAGGTCGTTATAATGCCTTTAATTAGAGGTAATATTTAGTTTATGGAGAGTAGAGCTAAAGTTACTTCAAATGATAGGCTCTTTGGACCCACAAATTGGGGAATACATAACCAGATTAGAGAGTGAAGTAAAACGTTTGAGACTCGCTTTGGGGGAAACACTCAAAACCAATGTTTTACTTAAACAAGAATTACAAAAACAAAAGAACAGACAAACAATGGATGAGTTAAATGATAATCAATTATCTTCGCCAACAATCGGAGATTTCAATAAGACTTTTGAAGAGATTAACAAAAGTATTGATTTGAATGCAATGGAAAACACTCTTAATTTGCCCCGAATTGCAAACATTGTCTCGAAATGTAATTAAAGTTTTATTTATTATATAATCGGTTTTAAAGATTTTTTGCAAAGTCTTGCGATTAAAGCAGACAATTGTAACAAAGAGTTGATTCCCTGAACGATACGCATATGAGTTATTCCTATCTCTTTAATGAACTCCAGTTTGAGGTATTCCGGCAGAGGATAGGTTTTGGTCACTCGAAACATGTTTGTTATGATGTCTTCGGGAGAGTAACCCATTTTGTATAAGTTATGCATTATTTTCATCGCTTCATCCAATTCCAGGTCCACACAGTTCTTAAGAATGTCTTTGATATAGAGAGGGTGCGGTTCGTCACACACTTTGAACACATTTTCACTACTAATAAATCCGAAGCCATCGGCGGTTGACTGTAAGTTATTGATAGCCTGACGCATATCTCCCTGTGCTGTGAAGACCAGGGCTTCTATCCCTTCATTATTATACTCTAAATTCTCTTTTTTGCAAATTTCCTTCAATTTGTCGTCAATTTGTTTGTCATTCAATTTAGTGAACCGAATGACAGCACATCTCGACTGAATCGGTTCAATGATCTTCTCAGAGGTATTGCAGGCCAGAGCGAAACGGGTTGTCTTCGAGTAGACTTCCATCGTTCGGCGTAAGGCTTGTTGAGCCCCTTCTGTCATACTGTCCGCCTCATCCAAAATTATGATCTTATGCTTACCTGTGCCTAATGTCACCTTAGTCTGGGCAAACATTTTGATCTTATTGCGCACCACATCTATACCCCTCTCATTGGATGCGTTCAATTCGAGGACAGCCTCCTTGTAATTGGGTCCCAACAGATTCCGAGCCAAACATAGGATTGTCTGTCAATTAATACAATTATTTGATAGATAACAATATTATGACATACAGTTGTCTTTCCAACACCGGGAGGACCCGAAAGAATGACATTCGGAATGTTTCCCTTATGGGAGAAGATATCGAATCGATTGATGGCCTCTTTGTTCCCAATTATGTCTTTGAATTCAATCGGACGATACTTTTCGAGCCTCAAAATCAAATTAATTACAGATTTAATACAAATTACAAACAAATCAATTGTCAATACCATGGAATGGGAAGCACTGGAGGACAGTCTTCCGAACCTTTCTTTTGTTTGTCTTCTACTTCCATGTCTTCAGACATCGTTTAAGAATTTAATTCAAAGACAAAACAATAAAACAAATTAAAAAATTTAGCGCTAAAAATGAATAAAAATGACGTCAATTATAAGTAAAGCTTTTGTGAGCCCAACATCTCTGACACAAAGCATTTGAATGGAGAGACTGCTATATATTACAAGACGTTATTTACTTCTCAAACCATTTTCATTGATGAAGTGATTTATTCAAATACAACATAAGTAAACATAACACGGATTACAACCCCTGGAAGTGTTTCATTGGGCACAACATCATAACAAAAGCCTTAACATTGCTTTTGCCGTCACTTTAGTGTTATGTGATTTTTGAAATAATTGTCTTATGTTTTAATGAATGAAAGCGTAAAGTGAATGTACGTCTGTATTAACAATAGTATTATGAATGAAAAACTAGCGATTAATCCATTCATTCATTCATTTATTGTTTTTGTTTTGTATGAATAATAAATAAATTGAAATATTTGTGACATTTTCTCATTGAATGTCACTTTTGTTTATCAAAAACCTATTGTTTTCTCTCAACAAAGTGTCCGTTCAATTGAATGTAAAAATTAAATGCATTTAAATCTGAGTTATAAGTAGTGAGAGTGGTATCGATCGGTCGTCTTAGACCTGAGCGCTATTCGGCTGTGAGAGTGTTATCCCTCTGTTTGCTATCATCTCTGCTAATATCGATCGGTTTGAGTGCCATTTCATAGCTATTCAACGATAGGATCGCTTCACTGAAAGCACTCTCTCTTCGATCGCTTCACTCCTTTCCTTTCAATTCATGTTTTCATTCGTTTTCCACTAATTCTTCTGTTAATGGTTTTCAAATCAAAATCAAAATATGGATAACTGACGGTCACATCCATTCTTTAAACTATGGCCACACAAAAGCCCGTCGAATGGGTGTCTTCACTCATCACCAGATTCGAAGAACAGGTAGTTTTGACAAATGATTATTACTTATTGTGATATACTTTAATGTGTTCCGTCTGACAGCTTCCCTGTCGAAGTGGTCCTCAGACCAGTCATTCGCGGATAAATGTCGAGCAAAACAAAGAATCGTTGATTAATATAAGTAAATACAAGTTTTCGTTAGTCATCTCTGGATTGACTAAAATCTTACATTCAGTCAATGATATGGTAAGTACTTTGAATTGAGCCCAAAATGCAGTTAATATATATAAGTGAACTTGATTAAAGCGGGCACAAACTCATGGTCAAATCCAACCTGAATTTGAGCGCAACTTCTATGAGTCTCAGCTCATAGTTTTAGACACTTTGGAGAAATGTCTGAGTAGTCAACCGAAAGAGACCACTCGTTTCGACGAAGCCATGAATGTTAAGGCATTGCTTAGAGAGTTGTGTCAGGTATTTATCGCATGACAGACATACTTAAGGATCAATGGGTTCACTATTAATGCAACAAATGATTGAATTGCAGTTCATTGATATACCCAACGAGAATCCAATGGCATCTCAGCTCAAAATTCTTGCCTCAAAAGTATTATTCGCTTTGAGTTTAAACAACTTTAACGCTGTCTTCAGCCGAATATCTGCTAGACTTCAGGAATTGTCAAATAATAATGAGGAGAACCCAGACTTCATAGACATAGAGCTTATCCAACACATCAATGTAGACGTGGGGCGACTCATAAAACTTTTCAGTGAAGTGAACCTCAAATTCCGAAGTCTTCGCAAAAGCGCTCATTTAGTACTTATGACAAGTCTTGAGAAAGCCATCTGGAATTGGATGGACACATATCCACAAGAGTTTATGGAACTCCAACGAAAGCCTAACGAAGAGTTAGCCGACTGTTGTGACCGACTCTTTGAATTGTTGGATAATTTTGCTGAAAACAACAACAAACGGAGAGCCACTGTATGGCCGCTTCAGATAATGCTTTTAGTGCTGTGCCCTAAAATTCTAGAAGAAATAGTGAACGCAGATTCAGGTGCGCCCTGTTCTCCAAAACATACCCGAAAGCGACAGTTCATTGATTACGTGAAGAAAGCATTGGTTCCGCACAGTTCCAGCAAACAGTTGACAGAAGCGGCTGCCGTTACCTGCGTTAAGCTCTGCAAAGCCTCCACTTATATCAATATTTTGGACTCCAATAATGTAGTCTTTGCTTTAGTCCAGTCTGTTATCAATGATCTGAAAATGTTATTATTTAACTCAAAACCATTCATCAGAAGTCAGTCAAACATCAATCAAGATATCGATCTAATGATCGACTGTTTTGTCTCTGTTTTCCGAATTACACCCCATAATAACGAAGCCCTTAAGGTTAGACCTCTTCTCACTCTTCTTACCCTTGACTTAATGATTACATTTTTCTCATTTAAGGTTTGTCTGAACCCCAACTCTCCGTCGATGTATCACTTCGTTTTGGTCTGTTCTCTATATCGAATTGTGACCCAACCCCGTCTTGTTTGGTGGCCACTCATTGATATCGTTTATAGTAAGGCCCCGGAGCTAAGGATAATGTTCACCGACACTCTAACCAAAGTGACTCAGGGATGTATTACACACACACCGCTCAGAATGATTCAGGTATTCAAACATTTCTCAAAACAATCATTTTTGCCATAATTTCTAATCTATTCATCTTTTCTTACATTTCTTTGACTTTCCAAACCACTGATAGCTCTGTCAGGTCTGTACTCTTTTAACGCTTCCATTTCACTGATTTTAATCAAAATATATTTTCATTTCTTTAATTCCCTTTCTATATAATAACTAAAAATTTGAGAATTAATATTTGAATCAATTGATTGAACAGAGTTTTACACTCAAAGACAAAGTCTCGACACTGAAGTTCAAAGAGAAGACTACTGAAGAAGGACTCAGTTATAAGAACCTACTCTTATGGATGGTTCGACTAATACACGCCAACCCAATGCTGATGCTTAACAATCAAGGAAAGGCTGGTCACGAAATCCAAAGCAGTACACTTGAGCTCATTAATGGTTTGGTATCACTCGTACACCAGCCCTCAATGCCTGACGTCGCACAGGAAGCTATGGAAGCCTTACTAGTGCTACACCTCCCCGACAACATAGAAATGTGGAATCCAGAGGCGCCCATCAATACTTTTTGGGATGTTTCGTCACAAGTGTTGTTCTCAATATCACAGAAACTGATCCAGCACCAAATTGTTAATTACACTGAAATATTGAAGTGGTTGCGAGAAGTTCTCAAATGTCGGAATGCTTTCCTTCAGCGACATAAGGAGTACGCAAACCTGGGTTCTCACATAGCCATTTGTAAGCAAGCACACATTAAACTGGAAGTCGTATTCTTCATGTATTTGTGGTCAATAGACATCGACGCTGTTTTAGTGGCCATGTCTTGCTTTGCATTGCTCTGTGAAGAGGCGGACATTCGCTGTGGTCAGGATGACCTGACAGCCACTTATCTTTTGCCTAATTATCACGTTTACCAAGAATTAGCCCTTTCCAGTAATATTCTTACTACGGGTCGCGCAGCCCTTCAAAAGAGAATAATGGGTTTACTAAGAAAGATAGAGCACTGCACTCAGGGATGTTCACAGGCCTGGGAGGATACGTTCATGAACTGGGACGCCGGTACAAAGCTCTTGGTCAGTTATCCCAAGGCAAAGCTCGATGTGGTCGAGGGACAAATCGACGGCTTTCATCGAACTGTCAGCAAAAGACGTGCTTCACATCAGAGCACAGATCATGAGCTCGAAGATCAAATCAATGAGTGGGCAAATATGACCGGATTTCTCTGTGCTTTGGGAGGGGTTTGCCTACAAAGGAAGTCTCCCTCTGCCAAGTCCAATATCGCCGTCTCTCTATTACTGGATTCAAGTCGAAAGGGATCGATGTTAAGCTCAGCTCAAGACTCACTCCAATACTGTCCGGTCACTCAATTTGTTGGTCAAGTGTTGAAGCTTTTGGTCTGTCATAACGAGAAGTTCGGAACTCAAATACAGAAACACGTGAAAGAACTGGTGGCCCATGAGATCAGTCCAACCCTTTATCCCATTCTTTTTGATCAGATCAAGGTTTTGGTGGAGAAGTTCTTTGATGGCATGGGTCAGGTCATACTGACTGAAACCAGCACTCAATTTATTGAACATATAATCTTCATTATGAAGAGTGTGTTTGAGAACAAAGTAGAGCACACCACTGAAAGTTTGGGCCTCACCTCTATTGAGATCATGATGTTAGCCATTGTGCGATATGTTCGACACCTCGACTCTAATAATGTTCACTACATTCACATTAAGACAAAAGTATGTCAATTGGTTGAGGCAATGATGTCTCGAAGGGATGACCTATCCTTCAGACAAGAGATGAAATTCAGGAACAAATTAGTTGAATACCTGACCGATTGGGTTATGGGAAACTCACATCAAATGCAGCCACCTGGGTCAACTGATCTAACACCTCTACTTCGTGATCTGGATCAATCATGTATGCAAGCGGTGGCCGCTCTCCTTAGGAGTCTACCCCTTCAACCTGAAGAGAGCGATAGAGGAGATCTTATGGAAGCCAAGTCTCAGCTGTTCCTCAAATACTTCTCTTTGTTTATGAATCTTCTTAATGAGTGCAGTGAAGCCCTTCCAACTGAGGAGTCGGTTGTCGCCAATCCTAATGACGCCAATTCACGATATTCTCGGATTCAAGCGTCTAAATTGAGTGAACTGCGCACCTGTACCATACAAGCCATGTCCAATTTGCTCAGCGCTAACATCGACTCCGGTTTAATGCATTCCATTGGTTTGGGATATCACAAGGATTTGCAAACGCGGGCGGCTTTTATGGAAGTGCTCACAAAGATCTTACAACAGGGCACAGAATTCGATATGTTGGCCGAAACCGTTTTGGCCGATCGTTACGAACAATTGGTTCAATTGGTGACTATGATTGGAGACAAAGGGGAACTGCCCATAGCAATGGCTTTGGCCACTGTAGTGATGACCCCTCAAATGGATGAATTGGCGCGAGTTTTTGTCACTCTCTTTGATGCCAAACATCTGTTGTCTCCACTTCTTTGGAATATGTTCTACAAAGAGGTCGAAGTCTCTGATTGTATGACAACTCTATTTCGAGGCAATAGTTTGGGTTCAAAAATAATGGCCTTTTGTTTCAAAATCTATGGAACCTCTTATTTAAAAGCACTTCTGGAACCACTGATTAAGCCATTAGTTACTGAACAGCCAGCAAATCATCTGAGCTATGAAGTTGATCCAGCCAGACTTGAAGAGGGAGAAGATGTCGAAGCAAACCGAAGAAACCTATTGGCACTGACGCAGAGAGTATTTAACGCCATAATCATGTCTTCGGATAACTTTCCGTCTCAGTTGCGGTCAATGTGTCACTGTTTATATCAGGTTCTCAACAAACGATTCCCTAATTTCCCGCACAATATCAGTGCCGTCGGAACTGTAATATTCTTGCGATTTATAAACCCTGCGATTGTCTCTCCCTATGAAATGGGAATCGTTGACAAACAGCCCATCGCTAAGATAAAGAGAGGGCTTATGCTTATGTCTAAAATTTTACAAAATATCGCAAATCACGTGGAGTTCAGTAAAGAACAACATATGCTTCCCTTCAATGACTTCTTGAGGTCCAATTTCGAGGCCGGGCGTCGTTGGGTGGTACAGATAACAAGTGACTGCGAGACGATTGACCACCAGACCAGTCATAATCTCTCGTTCATCAGTGATGCCAACGTTCACGCACTTCATAGACTTCTATGGAACCATCAGGAGAAGATTGGCGACTACTTGTCCAGTTCCAGAGACCATAAGGCAGTTGGGAGGCGTCCCTTTGATAAAATGGCCACATTATTGGCATATTTGGGTCCACCCGAACACAAGACTATAAGTGACTCTCAATGGAATTCAATGGATATGACGAGTACTAAGTTTGAAGAGATTATGTCAAAGCATAATATGCACGAAAAGGATGAGTTCAAGTCTATAAAGTCTCTCAACATCTTCTATATGGCCGGCTCTTCCAAAGCTGGAAATCCTGTCTTCTATTACATCGCCAGACGATACAAAATCGGTGAAACAAACGGAGATTTACTTATATATCACGTGATTCTCACTCTAAAGCCCTTTTGTCACAAACCATTTGAAGTAGTGATTGATTTTACGCACACCTGCGCTGACAACCGGTTCAGAGTATGTTATCTTTCTTTCCATTAACTCGATTGCCTTAAATACTTATCTTTCGATTGTTTTAGACTGAATTTCTCCAGAAGTGGTTCGTAGTATTGCCAGAAATTGCATACGAGAAGATTGTGGCCACTTATATATATAACTGCAACTCATGGGTCAGGGAGTACTCCAAATATCACGACCGACTACTCATACCTTTGAGAGGTAATCGAAAGCTTATATTTATCGACACTCCACAAAGACTGGGAGATTACATAGAACTGGACCAACAGCGCCTTCCCGGCGCCACTCTGTCCCTCGAAGAAGATCTCAAAGTATTCAATAACGCCCTAAAACTATCGCACAAAGACACGAAAGTTGCCATAAAAGTAGGTCCGAGTGCTATTCAGATCACTTCAGCCGAAAAAACCAAAGTATTGAGTCATTCGGTACTACTTAACGACGTTTACTACGCCTCAGAAATAGAAGAGGTCTGTCTCGTGGACGACAATCAGTTCACTCTAACCATAGCCAACGAGTCGGGACCTCTTTCTTTCATTCACAATGACTGCGATAGTATAGTTCAGGCCATTATACACATCCGCACCCGTTGGGAGTTATCACAACCCGATTCGGTGACAGTTCATACAAAGATTCGGCCAAAAGATGTACCTGGCACTTTACTCAATATGGCTCTCCTTAATTTAGGCAGTGCTGACCCTAACCTGAGAACCGCTGCTTACAACTTGTTGTGTGCACTGACGGGTACTTTTGATCTGAAAATAGAGGGCCAACTGCTGGAAACGGCGGGTCTCTGTATTCCCTCGAATAATACAATTTTTATAAAACAAATCAGTGAGAAATTGGCGATAAATGCCAGTCATCTCACTCTTGAGTTTCTCGAAGAATGTATTCAAGGCTTCAGAGCTTCTAATATAGAACTGAAACACTTATGTCTCGAATATATGACTCCATGGCTGCCGAACTTAACCCGATTTTGCAAGCATTCAGACGACAATAAAAGGCAAAGAGTGGCCACAATTCTCGACAAATTAATTACATTAACCATTGAAGAGGTAGAGATGTATCCCTCGATTCAGGCAAAAATTTGGGGAAATATCGGACAGGTTTCAGATTTATTGGATTTAACTCTGGATAGTTTTATCAAGCGATCAGTAACCGGAGGCCTCGGAAGTTCTCAGGCAGAGATTATGGCCGACACCGCCGGTGAGTAACTCTTTGGTATTGAATAATACTAATGACGACATCCTTTTAGTTGCTTTGGCCTCCGCTAACGTTCAGTTGGTTGCCATGAAAGTGATAAGTAGATTGTGTCGGGTCATTGAAAAGACATGTACATCACCCACTTCAACTCTGGAGCAGCACTTGATGTGGGACGACATCGCAATTCTGGGCCGATATTTATTGATGTTATCGTTCAACAACTGTTTGGATGTCGCGAGTCATTTGCCTTATCTCTTCCATATCGTTACACTCCTTGTCCATACGGGTCCGGTCTCTCTACGAGCCTCAATCCACGGGCTGGTCATTAACATAATCCATTCCCTGTGCACCTGCACTAAGCCCTCATTCAGTGGCGAAACTCAAAGACTATTGCGTTTAAGTTTAGATGAGTTTTCTTTACCGAAATTCTATTTATTATTCGGTATCAGTAAAGTGAAGTCCGCTGCGGTCACAGCCTTCCGGTCGACTAACACTGGTAGTCATGGAAGACACTTCTGCATTGATCGGCACCACTATCTTCCTCAGGACAGGTCATTCAATCAGTCAATCGGTGAACATCAGGAACGCATGCCTTTGGCCTCATTGGAAGTGATAACAGACGCTCTGTTGGAGATAATGGAGGCCTGTATGAAGAACATTCCTCAGTGTGATTGGCTCCAGCAATGGATTGAACTGTCCAAGTCTTTCGCATTCCGTTATAACCCGGCCCTTCAGCCGAGAGCTATCATTGTATTCGGCTGTATATCAAAGTCGACTATCGATCAGGAAGTGAAACAATTACTTCGAATTCTGGTCAAAGCACTCGAGTCTTTCCAAGACTTACAGCTCATTGAGGCTATAATTATGGGGTTAACCCGACTCCAACCTCTATTGGCACCCGAGTCACCAATACATAGGGCCCTATTCTGGGTCGCTATTTCAGTGCTACAGTTGGATGAGATGTCTTTATATGCGTCAGGTTTGGCGCTGTTGGAGCAGAACCTGCACACTCTCGACTCTATGAGTACTTTTGAAACTCAGACACTCAAACACATAATGATGTCGACCAGAGAACCCCTCGAATGGCATTTCAAGCAATTGGACCATTCGGTTGGTCTCAGTTTCAAATCCAACTTTCACTGCGCTCTCGTCGGTCATCTAATTAAAGGTTTCCGACACCCGACCCCTACCACTGTCTCGCGTACGGCAAGAATTCTAAATATGTTATTAGGAATTGTGGCCAAACCGCACAAACGCGACAAATTTGAAGTGACTGTCGATAGCGCTCCATATCTCAGTGCTCTGGTGTCGGTCTCCGAAGAAGTACAAAGTCGTTGTCATTTGAAGCACAGAATCACTCGATTGGTGTCAGAGTCTCCTTCGACCAAAAACTTTTCAACAGATCTGCAGCAAAACGCAACCACAGGCGGGTCCTCAACATCACCGAAGAATCCTCCGACAACTCCAACACAACAGACACCGTCTCCGACGCCTTTACCCTCACCATCGACTTCGATGTCTTCATGTGTGAGTCAATCGACACAAATAACGATAATTCCATCATCATATACAATGCATCAGTTACACCCCCAGTCCCCCTCAACCACCTCCATCTCTTCACATCCAAGTACTCCTACAAATAGAAGACAAAAATCTTGGGATCTGCTCGACCAGAACGCCATATCTCAGGCAAAACTGGGAAAGGCGTCAAACTCTCATTTTCAGCATAATTTACACCATTGTTTGACACAACCCCATAAGGATCCGGCGAAACACTGGAAAAGTTTGGACATCGAAGCCGCCAACTCATTTCGGCCGCTGTTCCGCACTCAAAGAAGTTCATCGATGCCCACTCCCAAAGTACATAAGAGTGGTGACAACTCTGTCTCGAGTGGAAGTGTTGCTGTTATGCCCGATAATAACAGCAATTCCAGCAGTAGAGGCAGAGGCTCTCCTGAAGACACTACCATTGCTGCCGACGAAATGGAAGAAAGAGGCCGAACCGCAGACAAGAATAGAAATTCAAGAGTTTCGGTCTCTAATGAAGATAACGTCCTCTTAGATCCAGAAGTATTGACAGAATTCCCAACTCAGGCACTCGTACTGACAATTCTCGTGAGTTCTTACTATTATTTATTTATGCGATTGACTCACAATTATGTGGTATTTAAGGCAACTTTGGTTCGGAACACCACCGATGAGCTCGAAATGAGAATACTCTACGAATATTTAGCTGAAGCTTCAGTTGTTTTTCCCAAAGTATTTCCCGTTATGTAAGTGTTATTCAATGGAGTTAACCATCTCTTCAATTGAATGTGTTTTGCAG
Source organism: Ceratozetes gracilis (assembly GCA_034694965.1). Classification (NCBI taxonomy): domain Eukaryota; kingdom Metazoa; phylum Arthropoda; class Arachnida; order Sarcoptiformes; family Ceratozetidae; genus Ceratozetes; species Ceratozetes gracilis. The sequence goes on from JAQIWF010000005.1 coordinate 50,194, forward strand.
ACACTCCCTATTGGACGCGAAGATAAATAGTGTGCTGTCCTTATGTCACGATCAGGTGATCCTGAGTGCGGTCCAAAGTATTATACAGAATATGATTGCCTGTGAAGACGCACAACAACAGCCCCATTATCTACAAAGTAAATACAACTTCTGTCATATCTCTTACTCTTTGCTAATATCTCTCAATTCTTAGCGTTTGGTTTCGGTGGTTTGTGGCGATTTGCCGGTCCTTTTTCCAAGTCATACCAGTCCAATCTGGACAACGCAGAGCTATTTGTCAATTGTTTAGAGGCAATGGTAGAAACCTGTTTGCCTGTAGATGACGGGGAGATCAGAGAATTGGAATACCCGAGTACTCTGAGTGTGTCCTCCACTATGAATCTCTCGTCTTCGATGTCAAGTCTGACATTGGGTTCGCCCACAGATAAAGAAATGAATGCAACGGAATATCATTCGAGTAATTCTGTCTCCAGTGTTGCCAACTGTGAGTCCAAACGAAACAGTACTTCCAATCAGCACTCCTTCACAAAACAGAGAAGCTTTAAGTGTAAGGCATCGAAAAACGGCAGCAAATAATCAGTTTGTTATCTGTCTCTCAATATTTATTTCTTTAAATGATTACCAGTTTTACTGTTCGTTATCTTATTATTGTTCTTATTATTGATCTCAAACTCTATTTAATGAAACGGTTATTGAATATTAAATTTGAATCATTGAGAAAATGTTGAAACTCTTATAGTTATTATACTTTTAATATAATAGCTAACCATTGGATGTCTTCAAACAAATTTTAAAAACTATTCAATTTTCGACAAATTTGTAAAAATACTGCGATTAACACAAAACATATTTATTAAGAGATTGTATTAATTGAATGAATTGTTTATATTTTGAATGAAAGAAGTATTCAAAAGAAGTGTATATTTTTCGAATTGAATGAAATCAAGTCATATGAAAGAGATTTGAAATAAAAGACTGAATCAATTAAAAAATTTAATTTAATTTAATTTTCTCAATCGTTGTCTTCATTTGACTTCGAAGAATGTAGTCATCATTGGTTTTGTCACTTATTGTTATCGCTTCCAACTATTCATATAATTAATTATTTATTTTAAAATTTCTCAGCAAATCATTAATGTCTTACAGTTTGAGAACTTTATCTTTACCTCCACTGCAGACCCGAACGCCATCCGGACTCCAATCGATTGCATAAACCTATGAATACAATATTATTATCCAATTAAATGGTGGAAAGGGAGTGGACCTCATCTTCATGTCCGGGTAAATCAATCATTAACTTTTTGGTGATGATATCCCAAACTTTAAGAGTAGAATCAGCGCTACCACTGACGAGGAGTCGATTATCGGCAGACCAAGACACCTGATAAACTGCTTTGACGTGTCCGCGCAATGACGTCACAAATCTGTCAAATATTTTGCTTTAATTCAATTTAAGACATTTTTAACCCACTTTCCAGTCTTCCCGTCCCATAATTTAATTGATTTATCGAAGGAAGCACTGGCTATAAGTCTAGCGTCGGGGGAGAACTTGACATCATTTATAAGTTGTTGGTGTCCTGTCATTCTTGAGACACATTTCTTATCCTTTTCGGGATACCATAAAAATAATGTGAAGTCATCCGAACCGGAAACTAATCTCTCGTTATCTCCTCGAACGGCATTATAGCGCTGTTCAGCGCTTTTTAAAAGCAGATTAGAGTCCGCACAACACTCTATTGTATTGTTGGGAGAGGACGGGTCATATACGGCAGTTCTTAAAACATAGTCAGTAGAAAGTGCTAATGTGTTGACCCAATGTGCGTGTCCTTCAAGGGTTCGGCAGATTATTCCCTAATTTAAAGAAATTTAAAATTTTCATATTTACAAAACATGACATACAGTATCGCTTCGCCACACTTTGACTGTCCTGTCCTGTGATGAGGTATATATTAAGCCAGTTCCTCCCCATTTGACACACGTCACACTCTGGATGTGTCCGTTTAATATTAAAAGAGTTCGCTGAAGCACTACATCCCATATTCTGACCGAACAATCCTTGGAAGCACTGGCCATACGACGACATTCTGGGTTACTGTCAACAAATGTAATAAAAAATCAGAATTAAATGGAAGTGTCTTCGAGTGAAACAAACCAATGAAATGGTTCCCAAACTAATGAATTAACCCATTGTTTATGTCCTAAAAGAGCGGATCCGAGTTGTTTGCCTGTCTTCGGGTCCCAAACAAAAATGGATCCATTTTTATCGGCAGAAGCGAGTCGTTGTCCATCGGGAGACCAGGCAATAGCCAGTACCCAATGTTTGTGAGACTGACAGGTAAATCGGGGCGTTTCTGTGCTCACATCCCAAAATCGCACAGTTGTGTCGCCAGAACCGGATGCAAGATATGAACCATCGGGACTGAATTGGACGGACACCACAGCATCCGAATGTCCAGAGATAGAAGAACTGCATCGAGTGATGGCCTGCACATGGAAGACAGCCTGAGGGGCGCACACTATCTCAAGACATTTCTCCGACTCAAATAACTTAGGGTTTAATTCAATGGTTTTCTTTAGATTATCTGATATTTCGATATCATTGGCGAAGAATAAGTAAGGAATGGGTGACTCGTTTTCTAAGAGAGTGTTGCATATGAGCTGCAATTTAGAGCAATTGATATCCACAGGAATATCAAAGGGCTGTCCAAACGGTTGTCCCGATTCTGACTTTAATTGAATTAAAACTGTATTCACCGACTCATTCATTGCTCAGTTTATTAGTCACTCAAATGATTAAACCAATTGACATGTGTTTACACGACATGTGCTCAATGTTTACCATTTGATAGCACTTCAAGTATTGCGCAAACATTGAATCCAATGTTTACTTTTGACTGTCATTTAAATGACTGAAACTATTTCTCCCATCAATTCAATTGTCTTCTTATAAATCATTTTACGATTAATTAATCTCAAAATCATTTTATTAATGATTAGGAATCCATTGTTTCGTCAAATATCTGACAAATAATTATTTTTTGAAGTAATTGATTACTATTTTTCTTAGTAATAAACTGTTTATAAAATTTAAAGCAATTTCTTATTTGTTTAAAAAATTAGAGAGAAGTTATCTTGGTGCTAATAGTGTATTATTTGAAATAAATTGTGTTACAATTGTATGTGAGAGAAATGAACCCAAATGTAGGCGTTATTCATAAGAATCTCATTGAATAACAATTTTATATAATTTTTAATTTTCTTCATAATATCCGTCCGAAAGTGAATTTGTGTCCAATTTAACGATTAAAATGTCTTATAAGGAGTTTTTGAAGGAAAGTGTAATCAGTTTTTTTGAGTACAAAACTCCAAAAATAGTTCACATAAAGAGCCGAAAGGTTGGGATTTTGAACCGATTGATACAAATCTTGATAATTGCTTATATTATTGGGTAATCACTTGACTCTCTTTTACACCATTTATTTAAAGCCTTTTCTTTAGTTTTGTAATCATTTATAAGAAGGGATACCAAGAGTTGGCAGGACTTGAGAGTTCGGTCACCACTAAAGTCAAAGGAATAGTTTCTACAATGAATTTATCTGATGATGACTTCAATGACAACTATAAGGAGGACAGACATCTGTATATTAGAATATGGGATATCTCAGATCTGGTGGTTCCCGCGTCGGTCTGTTTGAGTCAATCTTTGATCAAATTTTAATTATATTTGAAATCAGGAAAATGAGGCCTTCTTTGTGACCACAAATATGATAATATCTCCGAACCAAAAATTGGGTAATTGTTCGGAAGACGCCGATGTGTCGGATGCTATCTGTGATCCTAAAAAACGGGACCAATGTTTGGATAAAGTGTTTCTTTTAGGACACGGTATGGATAATAAATATGACATTTCTATAACTTGTTCTCCAGGGGTGTCAACGGGTCGATGTGTGGAATCTTCTCGAAAGGGAGTGAATACTTGTGAGATCAGTGGATGGTGTCCCGTAGAAAAGGATGACTATCCACTTAAGAACAGCACTCCTCTATTTACAGCAACAAAAGACTTCACGGTTTTAATTAAGAATTCGATTCAATTTAATGAATACAATGTCCGGCGAAGAAATATTTTAGATGTGTCTGATTCGGCTAATCTCAAGAATTGTACCTTTCATCCCAAGTATAACCCTGGTTGTCCGGTATTTGTGTTGGGAGATATTGTGAAGTGGGCGGACCAGGACTACGACGAAATGTCTTATTTTGGTGGAGTCATAGGAATTGAAATCTATTGGGACTGTAATCTGGACTTTGATCTCAAATATTGTGTCCCAAAGTATTCGTTTAGAAGACTGGATGACCCTGACACCAAAATAGCACAGGGATGGAACTTTCGTTACGCAAACTATTTTGGAGACAATTCGCGCACTTTATTTAAAGCAACGGGTATTCGCTTTGTACTCTTAGTCAGTGGTTCCGCCGGAAAATTCAATTTTATACCTCTTGCTATCAAATTAGGGTCCGGTTTAGGACTCTTAGCGATTGTAAGCCTTCTCTATTTAAATGATTTCTTTAGAATAAGACAATCTTTTTTAGACGACTATCATCTGTGATATCGTTGTTCTGTATCTCACTAAAAGTGGAAAGTATTATAAGGAGAAGAAGTTTCAATACGTCGAACAAATCGACGACCAGTTTTCGGTTTGTATTTAATATACCCTTTACCTGACATATACCGAGGTCTCGGTATAAGTGAGTTGAAGAGAAAGGTTATAGTGAGAGGGCAACTGATTGTCATATGAAGAGATGTTGCTATACATGGACTAATGTCCAATAATTTTGACAATTATTTATAAAACATTGAAGCAAATTGTTTTTTAATGCTTAAAATGACCGGTCATTGCATTGAATCAGTTATAACAACATCTCGTTATAAGTGGGTGACTGTCAGGGGTCTCACTATAACTCAGTTACAACAAGATAGCAACGAGCAAAATTTGTCAAAAATGACCAAAATCACTTTTATCGAGATCTCGGGAAATGCGGCGTAATACGGTATATAAGGTTTGTTCACTTGTTTTGATTGAATGCAACAACAGTTGTGATGTCAAACATCTTGTATTCTATCCATTGGTTGAGTCATCCATTCATTTGAAAATCGATTTGTGTTTCGGTCAGAGATTTGTTTCCGTAAAAGTGATTCAATTTTGATTGAGTCGAAAGCATGCAATCAGTACTCGTATTGAGCTCTGAGTTTGTGTTTAATCAGTCCTTTCCGTTCTGGTAGGAAAGGTAGACTCGAAGTACAGTATAATCCCTCTAATGTCATGTCCAAAATGGATCATGATTCATGAATTATATACAACTAGGAAAATTTGTACGTAGATTCGGTACAATAAAGAGAATCAGGCAGATTTATTTTTTAGCATGTCTTTGGAGGAATCGTCTAAGCAAGCTAAATTACTTAACTATATAAGTATCTTAAAGAAGAAAGATTAACAAAATAGGAATTTTGGTGTATATGTGTACAAATCAAGATGTGATGAATTCCTGGGGGATCCTTAACTCACGACATACCGTTCCATAGTATCAATAAAAGTCCATAAAATTCTTTAATTTGAAAGTTACACAAAAATTACTGCAAACAGAAAAATATACTCTTATAAAATCAAATAAATATAAAGCAAAAAAGCAAATATCTTGGTATAGATCTGGTTTGGTGCCGGTTTGTCACGTGTCCGGGTTTTGTCGGCTTCGAAGGTGCACCAGCAGGTTGTTTGATCTCCAACGGA
>JAQIWF010000006.1:0-55795 GCA_034694965.1 Ceratozetes gracilis
GTGTGTTTTTTCTCTCTCTCTCTCTCTCTCTCTCTCTCTCTCTCTCTCTCTCTCTCTCTCTCTCTCACCCCAACACTCAGACTATAACTTATTTGTAAGTTTGCGAAACATTTCGGTATTTCTGTTTAAACCCTTATTTTGTTGGCTTTTATGAACAAAACAGTCAACACTGGAAATTACGATAAGATTTAAGACTTTGCTCACAAACATTAAAATCAAACACAACTTTGGTTTACGAGTTAGTCGTTTAACTATGGGATGGGTTTGTGGTGCACTCAGGAGCTGATAGTAATTAAGACGACAGATAAGGAACCGAAGATATGGAACTGATTTATAAAAAAAAGTAATGATCGACTCAATCGGATTGTGATACGAGACTAATGTCACTAATCATACTCTTGTTGTTAAGTAAATGAAATACGAGCACAGGTTTGCTTATGTGACTTAACTCACGTAAGAGTTTGCATTTCAGAATAAATTTACATTTTTATGATTGAATTCAATCAGAAAGTCATTGGAAAATATCGAATGATTGGAAAAAAACTTTTTTTCTTTCAAATGGTTATCTCATTAGAGTTTTGTTGAATTAATATTAGTTTCAAAGATGTTTTTCATAAATTGATTATTTTCTTTCAATTAATGAAAAATAGTTTCAAAGTTTGATTGAATCTAATTATAAGCATTACATCATTTTCTCTCCTTTTCTATGTTAACAGACCTCGAATGAGACTATATTTTGAAATCTGATTTGAAAAACAGATTTTATTTGCGAAGTCAAGAGTTTGATGTCACAAATATTAGTTAGTTTTTAACTTTAAAACAATATATACATAGGAATGGCATCAGTGATGGGGAACCCACGCAATCAAATGCCTCCATAGCGTAGGACATGACATGACTTCTGAATAGACGTGAAAATCATTTGCGAACAGAATTTAAACAAAAGTGAAGAATATTTTAAAAATACTGCAAACAAAAGAAATATTTCAAAGAAAAAAATGTCTGTAAAATTGTGTTGAGCGCCGAAAATATGTATTTGGCTGTAAACCCAACGGTGCAGACCTGGGCGTCGAAATGCTCTTCGCTTAATATGCGTATAGTTTTCTTGTGCTCATGCTTTGGCTCAAATCATCATCAAAAGCACCCATACCTGAGCGCCAACACATGCATACATTCTTTGAGTGGACGTGATTTGTTTTTTAAACTCCCAGACCATTGACGCATAAAAAATAATAATGAGTCTCAGTCTCCCACTGGAATCAAAATTACCAAGGGCTTATTGAGAGTGAGAGACCACTCTTTGATTGGAGTTAAGTACTTATATCAACCTGGAGCAAGGGTATTTTTCTTTTTCAAATTACTAATCTAATCAACTCTAAGACATTTGACTTAATTATAACTCGTTATAAATGTCTAATTATCAGATAATTTAATGGATTAATTCATTCGTAATTAATTCATTCCATTAACTTTTTATCCTCAGATAATGTTGTGATTATGAATCTCTCGATTCATACAATTTAGAAATTTTTATCCTCACTTTTATCACAATTTCTCAAAAGTGAGTTGAGTTTAACCTCTAAAGTAATTTTGTCTTCACTTTATTCGTCAGTTTTCCCAAAAGGATCGGTAATTTTTGTTTCGCTCTTTTTCACTCAAAAAACATTATAATAAATTTGAATTGATTTTCATGAAAACCAAATATATTTCACTCTCTCTTTGGGATTCCGATGTCTGATAGATATAAATGAACAGACATTTCAAGTAAAAAGTTTCCCTTTAAATGCCTTTCTGCTAACCTCTAGTATAGTCGAGAGTCGGACCAAATGATTGCATTTTGTATTCGCTTTTTGGCGATAAACGAATTCTTTCACTGATGTGAAAGTTGTGATGAATTTTAAAATTCTAAAAGCATTTTATTTGCAATTTGTTTCACTTTGAGAGATAAGTTGCGGATCACTTAAGAAGTCCAAAACTACTGATAACTTGCCATTAAATAGTCTTCTTGTAATCACTTTCTAATTCCTATTTAATTATATTTTTAAAAATGTTTGAAATGTTTTTTCTCTTTCCATTCATTTATCAGAATATCGTTTGAATGAAAAATTGCAGAAAAGATTTCAAACGCTTTTACTTTCAAGTGATTTGAATAAAGATTTAAATGTTTTTTTGTTTTGTTTCAAACAAATTAGGAAAATATAATAAATGGTTTTTATTATAATTAATGAATTCAAACGACGCAAAGATTGATAATTCAATTAAAATGTATCCGAGCAGGTGTTGAGGCGACCCCCGGCAAAATTAATCCCATAGTGAATATGAAAATAAACAAACAAAAAGTTTGAGTCAATTCTATGGAAAGTTAGACACAAAAAAACAAGTTATGTCTGACTTTTCGCCCGAATAATAGAAAATAAGGGAAAATTGAAATTCTTTGTTAAAAAGTTGGTACAAAACATATCTATAGTTATGTTTAAGTGTAAAGTTGTTGAGAATTCATTTGAAGAGAATTGGAGTCAAATAATTGCATTTATTCGTAAGATTTGCTCAAATAATAGGCTTCACATTTCTGTTGTGTTGACTCTCACTCTCAGCTCGTATTGAATAATATATTAGTAATACTGTGAAGACTACGTGCAGAACATCATAAGAGCACATATGAAAAGTTTCAAAGTCTCAGTGCTCTCCCCCTCAACACATCCGGACTACTCGTCATAATGGGATAAATTGTTTGAGAATAGATATGATATGTTCCGTGAGAGCAGACATGCCTTCTCTCAATGCACTACCAAAACATATAAACTTTGATATAATTAATATTTTTTATTTGAATAAAAATATTTGACTCAAAGCCAAAATTGGATTTTACAAGAATCAAATTGGATTTCTTTTTGAGAGGAACAGCGAATGGAATGCCATAAAAATAGTTTTCTATGTAATTGAGTTTTATTGTGTATAAAACAATTTGACGAACGATAATAATAATAATACATTTTTCACTCAAAACTTTCTCTCGGATTATATAATATACGAGAAATTTATTCGCTTTTTCACAATTAGTTGTCTACTAAACAAAAGAGAATGAAAGGCATGACCGCAATCTCCAGATTAGGTTAGTCTCAATTATCCCTAACATGAGAGCAACTGTGAGACCAACAGGTCCTACAAGTTTGGTGAGAGCTTTCCTCCAATGTATGTGAGATTTAATTAGATGAGAGCCTTCTCTGCTATAATCACTAGTTTTGATTTCAATCAGATCATTAAATGCTCATTAATTTGCATGTGTGTACACTAGTGAGAAGGCAGTGCTCTTCAGTGTGCCTCTCAGTCTAACAGTTGGTTGTTGTGGCGCATAGTTTGTCCCACTATTGGGCCGAACAAAAGATAACTAGAAATAGGTATTAGATATCGACTCAATGTTTTGAGTCGACGATAATAACAGATTCCAAATGAGATGAAACACACAATCGGTTTGTTTAGTGAAAGTTTGGCTCTTCTTGTGTTAGTTCTGGTGTATTGGCCGGTGCTGTAGTGGTGTTGTGCTGTTGTGTGCCTGTTGTCAGGTAGTTAATCATTGCGTTAGGTTTGTGGCTGTTTGGCAGTGAAGGCAGTGCTGATCATAACTTATAAGTCGTACACTTTTAATGCAGACAAGCAGTTGAGAGAACAGTTCTGAACAGCTCTCGGATGAGACGCCATCGACAACACATCCAGCACTGCATAGTTCTTGTGCCCATCACAGCGAACCCCCTGCGCTGTAAAAGTAGGCTGGATCGGTTTCCCTGAGGGCACGATCTCAAGTTTGCTCCTCATATACAGGCTTTAGGTTTCTTAACCTCCTCTCTCACTCTCTTTCTCTCATTCGGCTCTTTCTCTGAGTCAGTGCCTGTGAGACAACCAAAAGAGAAACCAAACCATAGCTCTTGTGGGACAATGAGACGACTGTTTGTGCCTTTTCTCGTGCATTATGCGGATTAACGCTACCTTCAGAAGGGTTTCCATATTTCCTTTTCACTCAATTTGTTTACGGACTCAAATGTTTCGCTTATTTTAAACTTTTCTTTAAATAATGATTGCCTTCAAAAGAGTTACCAAAATTCAAACCTCAAGTGTTTTTCATCAACTCTTCTCATCGATGTATTCGAGGACATAAATATTTGGAAAAATGTTTTATCTCGTGAACAATAAAAGAGTGAAATACTCTCTAATCTCATCTCAACTCATCTTTATATTTATTTTTGTGAGTTTCTCCGAAGCGGACAAACGTCATACTGAAGAGCAGCTCGAGTTCACGACTGAACCCACTTCACAACTCGTGGCAGCAGATGGTGGTCGGGCCGTATTCAAGTGCACGGCATCGCCGGCAAGTGCCGAAATCCGATGGCTAAACAACGGAATGCCTATCTATCAAAGTTCTTCAGTGGGACTGAAAATATCTCGCCATAAACTTGTCCTAAAACTGCCAAAAAACTCAAAAAACAGTTCTAGTAATTCATTATCGAGTGATTCAATACATTTGACTCAACTATTTCAAGGAGGAGTCTTCCAATGCATAGCACAGCATAAAAGTCGAGCTATTGTTAGTCAAACCGCAAAATTAATTTTAGCAGAGCTTAAGCCGTTCGCACATAAAGACAATATAAGTCTAGTGGCCATCACCGGCAACACAGCTGTGATACCCTGTGCTCCCCCTAATAGTGTGCCCAACGCTGTGACTGAGTTTGCTTACAACTCAACCATAATCGACAGAACCAGAGGTAATGAACTTTTATATTAATATTTATTTTAAATCTCGATATAATTGATGTCTTGTTTACAGAGAGGTATCATTTGATGCCTTCCGGAGATCTGCAGATATATAATGTTCGTGAATCTGATGCCGGGGTCTACAGATGTATAGCTCACAACCCATTTCTGGGCGAACGCACATATGCCACACATTTCATAGAGTTGTCTGTTCAGAGGGCTGAGAGGTCTCGCCATCACCATAACCCCCACAGCCATCACTCGCATCACCGCAACTCAAACTACAATTCCTTAAAGTTTGTCTCCAGTCCTAAAACACATATCAAGGCTGTGACGGGCAGTAATGTGACATTCGAGTGCTCAGCTATGGGCAGTCCTGTCCCAAACATTACGTGGAGAAAACTGGAAGGAAATTTGCCCAAAAACAGACACATACAGGACGGAGGAAACCTAATACTCCCAAATGTCAGGCGAGGAGATGACGGAACCTATGTGTGCAGTGCGTCCAATGGGTCGCCCAACTCACCAATCAGTGCGAACTCAGTATTAGAAATTCAAGAAATACCTCATATCCTAAGGAAAACACAATTAGAAGAAAAAGATGTAATCGAAGGACAGGAGACTGTTTTGGAGTGCAGTACCAAAGGAAAGCCCAAACCCGTTGTCGAGTGGTATCACAATGGAGTTCATATCACACCTGATATATCTGAAAGAAATGGAATCACAATTAGAGGAACGGATGGCTCTAAGCTATCGATTGCAAACTCCAAGAATGAATTCCACTCAGGAATGTATCAGTGCTTCGCCACTAATGAATTGGGCACTACTTATGCCACAACTATTGTCAATATTCTGAGTCCGAGTCAGACTGAGTTCAAACCAGTAATAAAAGAAGACCCCAATACTGAGGCTGAAGATGAAGAGTCTGATCCAATAGATAGTGCCGATGATAATGAAGAGATCGATGAGGAGGAGGATCTGTTTAACAGACTTCCGACACCAACGCGGAGACGAAAAAACAAAAACAAAGGGGTCAAAATGGTTCCCCCCACCAAACCTGAAATTACTAGACTGAGCGAAGAATCAGTTATGGTCAGATGGGATGTCCCCCAAAATGATGGTCTGCCCATAATGTTCTTTAAAGTCCAATACAGAGAAATGGGAAATAAAGGCAGTGATTGGAATACAGTGGACGACGACATCGCACCGCATATCCACTCTTACGCTGTAAATGGACTCAAAACGGGAGCCAAATATCGGTTTCGAATCGCAGCCGTCTATTCCAATAATGATAACAAATTGGGGCCCAATTCCATCAAATTTACTCTTTTTAAAGAACCTCCGATGAAAAAACCAATCAATGGTCCGGTCATAATACAGGCCGAACCGGTCAGTCCCTCAGCCATAACAATGAAATGGGAATATTATGACATCGATTCGGTAGCCATCGAGGGTTTCTTCATCTATTATAGGACCACAGCCTCTGCCGGCGATTATTTAAAAGTGGCTGCGATGGGGGCCAACACCAGATCTCATATTATAACTCATTTACTGCCCGACACCACCTATGATATAAAGATGCAATGCTTTAATGTAGCAGGTACTTCTGAATTCTCCAATATCTTTATGGTTAAGACGCATCCCAGCGCTGACATCACTAAAGAGAAGGGCAATAAGAAGGACCAAATTGATGACAACAATCTTAGTGGAGGTATTGGTCCCGTCAAGACTGATAAAGACAAGACTTTATACTCAGTGATATTCATAACTGCCGGCGCACTGATACTCGTGTTTGTGGTCTGCATTGTTTTGTGTGTTGTGCGGCATAAACAACAGACCCCCCGATCGGGTTCGACAGGGAAACTGCCGAAAGAGAAACACCCGAAAGCGAACGGCAATAATCACAATCATATGTTTAGTCACAGTAATCACAGTTTGTTAGCACAACACCACCGATCAAATGGTCATCTCTCTAACACATTAGTGGCCGCCGCTTCTAACGGCTACTTATCGCGCTCTACCATCAATGGGTTGGACACTGAATATCCAAATCATGTAAACATTAGAGTGAATCCATTTTGTGAGATATCGAATGGGGGCTCAACTCTGAACCGAACCAATTCTATTAACGATAGTTTTCGGTCAAAGAGCGCATCACAGCATCACTTGTCTAACAATAACACCAATAATAACACCGAAACACCCCTTTCTATGAACACAATGGAGAGGCGAAAGATGAAGCGAATGGATGAGCACTTCCCTAACTCTTTACACCGCAGTAACTCTCGACTCAATAACCACAGCACGAGCTTTACGAGACTCAACGGAACCCTTGAGAGGAAGCGCCGGAGTCGGACCGACCTATTGAACGCTTCCGATAGAGATAACACGGACAGAGAGTCTTCAATAACTGTCTCTAAGTGTAATGGTGTCCACCACTCGGCCACAAATGGCACTCTTGTGATAATGCAAAGTTCGTGTTGACTGACTGATAGCATAAAGCAACTATTGACCATGATTACTGACCATGATTATTGTCCATGATCATTGATCAAAAGATCAAATCTTCTCAATCGTTTCGATTGAAAGGAATTTAAATTATAATATGTATTAACTTTTGATAATTTTTTGTAAAATAATTTATTATCATTTATAGTAACGAATCTCTTGTCAAACATTTTTTTATAAAAATAAAATAAACATTAAATTATTGATAAATTTGATTAAAAGCTAATTTTTATGTAAGAAAAGGCACTAATTATGGACTGAAGGCTGAGTTAATCACAAGTGCTTTAATAGCTATTCATTTGATTTATTGAATAATTATTGGGTTTCCAGAACTGTTTCGAAAGGCTTTCATTCTTTGTCTTATGACTGACTAATTCATAAACGATTGCTTTTATTTTTGTTATTCTGTGCAAAGAATCTCATTAATTAGAATCGGTGTCAGTTTATAATAGTGTGGTTTCAAATGAAATCAACTCAACTCAGGGCGCAAATGAGAGTTGCAATGAAAAACATATTAATAAAGTATTTGACACATGATTTATAGCTTAGTTTTTCAATTAATGTCAAGAAAAGACATTTTAAGTCATTTAGCAACAAATGACAGTTTGGCCTCTCATTCCAATACTCAGATCCAATTGGAAAGGGAGGTAACAATCATTAAAGTCAAGTAAACTCATCTCAACTTTTGTTGCTTTTCTTCGCTTTATCTTTGAAAAGGGGAGTCGAATGAGACGTTTAGAGCGCGTCAACCGTTTTATTGCATTTGGAGAGAAGAAAGCCTCGGAAAGTCATCCCCTTTACGACAGTGCACTGGTAAGTGCCATAACTTTTAATGTCTGCACTGATTGTAAAGTTTATATTACGTCGAGAATTGGGAGACATTGCAATCGGCAGATGCTATTCGGCTAATGTCTCAGTTCTTGATAATCATTGGGAAACAATAAAAGAGTGTTACGTTCGCTCCGAATAAGACTTCGGAACAAATCAATGGTTTTACCGAAAGTTTTAACATTCAAATCACTTTTTGAAAGCAAAGACATTTTATAACTTTATTCGTCTCAGAATTTCACTCCATTTTATTACTCTAATAAAGAGGTTAAAGAAAAATAGATAAGTAGTCGACAATATTTTGATGTCTTGCCATTAATTATTGGTATCTCTGAATTTGAAATCTTCTGATATGAATATGAAATTTAATGAAAAATTGCAATTTTTCACAATCAATGCAAGCATTGCTTTGAGAGGTAAGAAATGTTTGGTTTCATCGCTGATCAACGATGACATGCAATGCAATGACTTTCTCTGACTGTTTGACAGAATATAACTTAAGTAATCATAAAAAGATGGTTTGAAGCCTAAGGCAAGGGCTCATTAGTTCAACATTCGTATGGCTTTGTTTCATATCTAAATCGATGCTGTCTTCTGTCAGAGACATGTTCTTCAATGGTATTAACATTAAGACAGTTATTTAATGTGGTTTGCCTTCGACTCCACTTTCACTTTCAAATTCAAAATTCAAACTTTTTTTTGATAAAGTTATTCAGTCGTCAATTCTCTAATGAGTTGTCATTTGGAAAATATTCAAACTTTTTTTGCTTAAAGAGATTTTACGAGAAAAGCGTTGAATTTGATTCGTTTAAATGTGAATGAATTGCAACTAAACATTGAATGTTTGAGCTTTGAGTGAAGACTTATCTCAGGTCCGGTTCGTATGAACCGACGGATACATTGGGTTCGCATTTATGTTTCAAACGAAGATTTTCAAAAACATTAATCATTAGTGTTGTAGTCAAGTGTTGTACACCATTTGTGTGCCTCTAAGAACTCCCCGCAGTTTTAGTTCATTTCATTATTATTGTAGTTCAGAGAGAGAACAGTCTATTGTGTTATTCCTTCTATTCTTCCATCCGATCCAACCTTTCGCTAAATATCTGCTATTAATAATGAAATTCTGTTTATTAAAGCAGAGCTCATTCGGGCCTAACTTAACGCCTATTGCTTTAATCAATACAAAACCCATAAAAGCCTATTAACTATTAAATTCTTATGCTTTCAAATAAATCTTAAATCATGGCTTCAATTACACGAGAAATCTCTGCTCAATATTTTATCGATCAATAAATTTCAATATATTTTAAAACAATCTTCGAGTGATTTGATGTAAACTATTTGTTGAACAAACCATTAAATTATAAACTACTTTAAGAGCTTTAAATTAATCGAATATTTGGTTCATTAATAAATAGATTTATTAGTTTTCAAATTTAAAACTAAATGCTTTCATAAATTTGTTTGAATCATATTTTATCTTTCAGTATATTCTCTAGTTTTTAGAAATAAAAAGCCGAATATAAATGAGTGAATTATAAACTTAATTGAAAGTAAAATGAAATAAATTTCAAGTTTTCTTCTCTTAGAAATAGAGTGTAATCTCTAAAGACTTATAAATAATTCACTGAAATATTTTGGAAGTCATTCTTACGGTTAATAATTTCGAGCAAAAGTTATGAGAGAAGTGTTTGAAATAAAAGAGATTTCAAGAATTAATGGGAAAGTTGTTCACCGACTCTAATAAACATTTTGATAGCACTTCATATCAAGTTTGTGGTCACGACTTCACTCTTCCAACCGACCAGTTCTTCAATTCTTATTCTTTAGTGTAAGACATAATGCATTTCGTGTTTTTCACACAAATTATTTGAAAACTTTTATTTGTTTTGCAATTTTTAGGAATATTTCAAAATTTTAATGAAATATCACTTAAAGTTAACCATTAATTAGTAAATATTAATATCAGCGGTAATTAAAAGCAATATTTGAAGACTGGATGAGACACCAAACGATAAGTTAAACTAATATTGAAAAACAGACATTCCTTTCGGCGATATATCAAAATTGAAAATTCAAAATATTTGTGAATCAAATTAATGAGACATCAATTACTTAAATGAGTTATCGTCTCAAATGATAGCAAATTCACATCAACTTTGTCTCCGAATATACACTTCAAACAAGACTAGAGTCTACTCGAGTTTATTAACTTTCACTTATCGGTTAGAATGACTGAAATTAGCAATATCAAAATTTAAACTTACCATATTATCGTTAAGATAATGATCCAACTCAAATTGATTTTTGAGTTTGCCCAGATGCTTATTAATGGTAGTAATAATTATAATATTTTGTGACTCAAAAGTCATATTAAATTATTTTTTATTCCAAAAAGTCATTGAAAATGAAATTATTTCAAAGACTAAGAAATTTAAAATACAATTCAATGTTTGAGTGAAGGCATACCTACAGATTCTTTAAGCTTATGATCCAAACTAAGCTATACTTCAAATTCTTATTCAAGAGTTGATTGCATCCCATTTCACAGACAGGGCTTCAAAATTAGGTTTGAATAGAAATAATCAAAATTTGATTATTTCTATTGAATTGATTTTCTTTGAAGACTGGGTTCTGATATAGTTTGTGAACTAACTGTTCGCATAAGAAAATTGGAGAAACTGTCGGCCGCTAACTTAGAATTAAATATACAGTCGGGAACACTAAACCCTTGATAGGATGAGCCGACTAATACCATATTTAGTGCGTGTTTTCTAATTAATTCATCGATTCTCTCAATTCTGTGCCGATGTCCCAAATAGTATTGAGGAATACAATTCTGTAATTCAATATTTCATTACATTTGAATCAATTTCACAAAATTAATGTTTGCCTTATTTATGGAAACGATGTGTCGAATGGGATCCGATGTTATCTTCAAATATCGACGAACTGCTTCTAACGCAACGTTAAGAACTGACTGTTCATCAACGGTATTGACGTCTCCCAACACTTCTTCAAACCACTCGCCGCCAATCATTATCTAAAATTCAATTCATGTAATAAAAGCTAATTAGGAAAGGGATTAAGAGTTGGCTAACCGTCAGACGTGTGATATCGTGCCCAGCATTAAATTCTGGAGTAACACAAGAATCATAAACACAGCCCAAAATCTTAGACTTTTCTCTGGAGGGCACTAAAAAGCCAAAGCCTGAGTCGTCGGCCATAACTTTGCCTTTAAACTCAAGATTAACGACAGCCATATCGACATAGGATATGGCTTTGAGAGCATCGCACAAATCCTTACATTCCGTTTGAGGTAAAATATTAGCCAAACTATGGGAAGGTATGGCCGAAAATATATAATCTGCTTCTAATTCAATGCTGTCCTCTGCGGTCTTCACACTAATTGAAGCTTTTTTAGTGGTTTTGTTGAAATCAATTTTATTGACAACCGATTGGTTATAGATTTCGACCGGATTTCCCTTCAAAGCCAACATGTATTGACACAACTGGTCGGGCAGTGCCTGCAATCCATCCTTAAAAGTATAGGTACTCCAAGCCTTGGCCCTATCAACGAGTTCACTGGAATATGTTTGCATTTCATCTCTTTTACTGTTGAGAAGACTTCCCTTTATTATAGACCCGGTTTCCTGTTCTCCTCTTAACATTTGCGGGAAAAGTGATATTAAAGACAACTTCTTTGCATTTCCGGCAGTTATTCCTCTACACAATGGATCAAAGAAATAGTCGGCGACTTCGGGACCGACGCGATGGCTAATGAAGTCATAAACACTGATGTCTTTATTGTCACCGAATTGACTCAAATCCACTTTTGGAGTCTTTAAGTCTTTGAGCACATAATGTATTAATCTATTAGGAAATGGCTTTCTTTTAATAAAGAGGTCGAGTATTCTGTTCGGCAGAACCACTAATTCATTGTCCACTAAAATAAATCTTTTTTTGGAGACCAGAGAACTGTTGGCCGTTCCGATCACTTCATCCGATAAACCGATTTCTTCTGCCTTTGAATTATAAAATTTAGACAAAATTAAAGAATAAAACAAATATTGATTACAAGAGTCAAAGCATTATATCCCGGATTAGTGGCCGCCCGAAGAGTTCGTGGACCCAATTCGTGTTTGACGCCATCATCAAAGGTATGTGTCTTAAGCCAACCGCCCAAATGGAAACTGCTTTCCAGAACTATTATCTTTGAAATTTGGTTTAAATGGGAACAGAATTTATTCAAATAATAAGCGGCAGATAATCCGCTGATACCTCCGCCCAACACAACCACAGTTTTATTGGCCATCAGATCACTTGAATCTGTCGGCAACTCTTGAGTTCACAGTTAAAACATTTGGTTTTGTTTACGAAACAAATGACGAAATAATGCTTTTAATGCCATCTTTTGGTCGCTTTGTTTGAACTCAAATTGCAATTCATTGTCAACACATTCACATCAGTCGACCATTGAATTCAATTCTTATTTATCTCTAATCGGTTCCAATCACTCAAACAATGGAAGAGCTCGGAATCGTTTTACCCGAAAAGGTATGTTTTCTTCTCATTTGTTGTCGAATTTGATTTGTTTTCATAATAAATGTCTTTATTTTGGATCAAATAGGAGGAGACTTTCGGTTCTGATGTCAAGCATTTAGTGACCACCTCTTCGACACCGACACATGAAAATGAAGACTTGGATGACTTATATGTGAAATACAAGAAACTTCAGCGACAGTTGGAGTTCTTGGAAGTACAGGAGGAGTACATCAAAGACGAACAAAAGAATCTGAAGAAGGAGTACCTCCACGCACAGGAAGAGGTCAAACGTATCCAATCTGTTCCACTAGTGATCGGACAGTTCTTGGAAGCGGTGGACGCAAACACAGGAATTGTTGGTTCGACGACGGGATCTAATTATTACGTTAGGATTCTGAGTACAATCGATAGGGAACTTCTGAAACCTTCCTCTTCAGTGGCGCTCCACAAACATAGTAATGCTTTAGTCGATGTATTGCCGCCCGAAGCGGACTCTAGTATTGCAATGTTAAGACCCGACGAGAAGCCCGATGTGACCTATGCTGACATCGGAGGGCTTGACATTCAGAAGCAAGAAATCAGGGAAGCGGTGGAACTGCCCTTAACTCACTTCGAGCTCTACAAACAGATCGGAATAGACCCTCCCCGAGGAGTGCTTATGTATGGCCCACCCGGTTGTGGCAAAACAATGTTAGCGAAAGCTGTGGCCCATCACACGACTGCCTCTTTCATAAGAGTAGTCGGCTCTGAATTTGTGCAGAAATATTTAGGTGAAGGACCCCGAATGGTGAGAGACGTCTTCAGACTGGCCCGAGAGAACTCACCCGCAATCATATTCATCGATGAGATCGACGCCATCGCAACCAAACGTTTTGATGCACAGACCGGTGCCGACAGAGAAGTGCAGCGAATCTTATTGGAACTCCTCAACCAAATGGATGGCTTCGATCAGACAACTAATGTAAAGGTAGTTATGG
Organism: Ceratozetes gracilis; assembly: GCA_034694965.1. Lineage (NCBI taxonomy): Eukaryota > Metazoa > Arthropoda > Arachnida > Sarcoptiformes > Ceratozetidae > Ceratozetes > Ceratozetes gracilis. The sequence continues at coordinate 13,605 of JAQIWF010000006.1, forward strand.
CCACCAACAGAGCAGACACTTTAGATCCCGCATTACTCAGACCCGGAAGACTTGACCGGAAGATAGAGTTTCCGCTTCCAGACAGAAGACAAAAGCGTCTCATATTCTCTACAATTACCACAAGAATGAACTTAAGCGATGAGGTGGACCTCGAAGACTACGTGGCCCGACCCGACCGTATCTCTGGTGCCGACATCAATGCTATTGTTCAGGAGGCGGGTATGCATGCGGTCAGAGAGAACCGATACGTCGTTTTGCCGAAAGACTTCGAAAAGGGGTATAAAAATAACATTAAAAAAGACGAATCCGAACACGAATTCTACAAATAATTTATGTTTCAATTGATATAAACTATTGTATGCTTTGGACCGACATTTGTATTAAACTAACGATTGGTTTCTTATTTTATAATTCAATAAAAAATTGTCAGTTCTATGAGTGAGGCCTTCCTTTGAGTGAAACACAAAAATGTAATCTATTTTTAGTGAACCACTTATTAAGGAATAATGGATTCAACTTTTGGTGAATATTATCTCAAAAGTGGTTTTAAGTGAGAAATGGATAAAGTATTTGGTGTTTAGTCGAAGAGATGCCGCCTTATATTAGATGTGGAGTTCGTGGTATGCCTTCTGGCAATTGGAGACCATTAGTGAACATTTGCGAGGATTGGATGATTAGCTGTGAGTGTTTGCGACCTTCTCTCCCCTCTCTGCCTGAGCTGTGCCTGAGCTCTGCCTCTATGCTGTGCTCTCAAAGCTGTTCTCTGCGATTCGATGCCATTCTATGTCTCCATTTCTCTAACATAACCATTGGTTTTACTGTTTTTCACAACACTTACAATACTTCTCGTCATATCAGTCAGAGATAGTGTGGGTGAAACACAAGACCACTCATCGGACGGCCATTTTTGGTCTGTTTTCAATTAAACCATTCGAAGAATTAACTGATAATCACATAACGGATCCGCAAAAATGACGAATATTTGGTCAATCAATACGTTTTTCGTGGCTTTTATTCTTCTTGTATTTCATTCGTCCGCTTCAGTCGACGCTTATGTTGAGGTCAGACCTAATAGACTATTACTGCCATTCATTGGCTTTACTTTCGCTTAATTTCATTAATTTCTGACCACTTTTTCGACAAACATTTGTTTTTATCGATTATTTATGTTTTGATTGATTTAAATATCGCTTCAAATCAGAGGTTATTATTGTTTTGGTTTAGTTTTATATCGATTTTCCTAACATTTGATAAGAGATGTGCCGTTCAGTCGACTCTATCTTTTAATTTACTAATTGTTTCATTCATTCGACAATCAATTGATATATTCATTTGTATTCTCATCAGTGGTTATAAATAAACTATAGTTTCGGTATTAGTCGTGAGTTGAATACAATTATTGTCTTATTTCGTTAAAATCATGGTTTCGTCCATTGATTTGAGAAGAAATGCCTGAATTTGACTCAAAAATACATGTTTTCAAAGATATTCAAACCATTATTGGTTTTCCTCTAATTCTTGAATAACTGTTAAAACAATTGAGTGAATGATCACAAAATCAATACTTATTTCATTATATTTATTACTTTACATAACTGTATATTCCGTTAACCTATCGATTCATTAAAAACTTGTCTCTCTATTAAAGTTATGAATTAATGTCTTTATAAGAATTTTCTTTAAAATTTAAACCTCGATTCAAAGTGAGACAAATTTTAAAGCAATTGCTATCAACTTAATGATTATGGAAAGCCATTCGGTGGAAGTGCTGGTCTTTCACAGCAAAAAGCCACTAAAAGTGACTCATCGCTCGACACAAATCGATTCCGTCTTTTCGCACACCATTTATAGCTCTGTTTATTCAATTCTGGCATTTGGGGTACCTTTTGGTCAAAATCCATCAAAACTGTCATAACACAGAATTTTGATTTTTTTGGGAAAATATTTTGATTTGAATTATTCGGAATTTTGCGCAAAAAATTCAATTATCCTCTCAATTGATTTGAATGATAATAGAGTACTGATTGTCATTACTTCCAGACAATTATCTGACGTTTTTTCATTGATCCTATACTAGAGTTACGACATTAAGTCCAACGAATTGTTTTCCAATTTTCTTAATTTGACTTTTTTTTGTCAATATTTGGTTGGAGAGGAACTCTTCTGCAATCAATTACTGTTTGAGTCAACCTCTCACTTATTGACTCACTTATTGCATAATTCTTGAGATAGTCTTAAATTTCTTGTGATTCTGAGAACAATAAGTTATTAGAAAAACCCAATAAAAACGTTGAGATCTTAGTTTGCAATTAATATTTGAATATATGTTTACAAAAACCAATTATTCCGATGCAAAACAATGAATATTTTTGCACTTCTATTAGGGTTTGAATGCATTTCTAATGAATTTTAATGAATTTGAAGCACAGCTCTGGTTTGGATCAAAACGTTTTCCAGATTCTGCTCTAAATAACAATTGGGAGGAAAGGAAAAGAATTAATTAATTGAGAGAAGGAATTGAATATTTTGTTGTCTCCAATTCATTAGGATTTCTCTCTTTCCCCCAAATGTTTTAAACCAATTGTGAGATGATATCCATTTTATGAACCCTTTATTTTATGTCTGTTTTTAGTTTAATATAAAGAATCGAATATTAATTCGTTTCTATGTGTGAGTTGTGATCCTCTGAATGGCTTCAGAAATGCATAAACCAAGAGATAAATGGCTGTAAAATACGTGCTCTCAATGTATGGTGAGTTAGAACTGCGAAACAAATACTTTAATCAATTCAAATATGAATCCGAACCACTGGTTCCAGTTATGTCATGTCATACCGCGTTTAGGCCTTAATTAGTTTATAATTTATTCAAATTTTATGCGTTTCAGTGGTTCATGAATGGAATGGATGAGTTTCGGACAGAAGTCCAATCATTATTTACCTGTTCTCTAATGAAATATTGGACTGACTTTCCATTTATGACATTAGTTTGAAATATTTGTTGAGAGCAGAGAAGCATTTGAGATACGGCTAACTCAGTAGTGGCCTATTGTGCCCATCCATTGGAGCTCATGAATTGCACTGCATTTCTCTCATATACTGATAAATGTTATCAAAATGTTTCTAAGCATTCATAATATTGTATCAAATTTATAAATAATATCCTTTTTTATAAGTTTCTGCGATTTGTTACTCTTTTTCAAAATATATTTATTTAGTTTTCCAAATATTTGAGTTTTGATAGACTTTATGTCGAATAATGGTTGTAATGATTTCTTCCAATCATTTCTGTTTACTCCCAATCGATAAATTAATTTCTCCTTTTAATCAAAACATTTCTATTGTAAACACATTAATATAAGAGTTGAATGAACTCTAATTCTGGTCGAAGTCTAATGTTTTAATGCAATTAAGAGCACAGGGAGACAAATATAGTAAATGTATTTATGTATACTTATATCGATTTCATTCCTTTTTGAGTAAAAGGACACCAATTTCTTTGCGGAAATATCTGAGAATCGTATCAAACGATTAGGCATTTGTCCGACAATACAGTCATAAGACTCATAAGGAATAGCAGTTCTGTTGTTCTTATTTTAAAAATTATGTTTATTATACGATAGAAAGCATTGTATCCAAAGATACCATTTTGGGAATACATAAGCTCTGGTCTCAACGTTACCGATATATTTGTCTCATAAAAACGTCAGTTAACGAACACCACAAACATATCTTATTTGAGATAACAATGCTTTCGAAGACAGACTTTTATTACACGAATAGTAAGAAATGCGAACGAAATTACGAAAATATAAACTTTTTTGAGTTTAAATAAATTGTGAAAATCGAATATTCCGTCTCTGGTTTGGGATCTCATTTAAAATTGAGTCAATTCAGCGTTTTTTGCAGCAATACTCCAATATAAAAGGGATTATAGCTTTCTATTCAATTTTGCTCCATTGAGTTCATCATTAGATTGTATGCCTGGGCTCTGATTCAAACCAATAATAATTTTGCCGTCATTTTTAAGACCTTCTTCTTCTTCTGCATCACATCTCTTATTAATCTTTTTGCTTATAATAAGAGCAGTATTCAAAAAATGTCAGTTCATTCTCTTGTGTTCAAAACTTCACATAAATTCATATTAAAATAATCTCTATTATTGGAGATAAGGTGTGTGTGTTTTCTGCCATTTTTTCGCCAACTATTTTCCCAAACTATAAGAAAGACTTATTTCTCTTGACTTTTGTCTGAAAATCTCTCTAAGATCTACTGATTGGTGATCAATAGCTCACAATTTTACTCAAAATTCTCAGTTCATAGGATCTATTCGTCTTCTTTGAAGTCTTTTCTCTCTTTTTTGTGATATTCCTGACTTCACTTTATTTTGGAATCACTTCTCTTCAGTTGATTTTAGATCTCATTATCGACCCCTACTCTCACCGTCTGTTTTGCAAATTCTTTATACGGTTTGAATCAAAGCATTAGTTGGAGTGAAGACAATGTTCTCATCCCTCCAAATGTGAGGATATGTTGAGCCGACCCTAAAAGCCATCGACTCTTAAAGCGATACATTTATAGCAGAGTTTCCATCATTTTGTAGATTTGTTGAAAATAATTCGATTCTCGGGAGGAAACTAAAGATTAGATCAATAAAAGTTGGCTTCTCTTCTCATTTCGTTTTTCTAATTTTGTCGGCTCTCACTCAAGAGGGGAACTCCACATAATTGTCTGAAGTGAACGTAGGAGGGGAACCAGTATTCCATATACCACTTGCTTATGAAACTCATAAAAAATATCTTCTCCTCTAATTGCCAGAAATTTTTGACATTTTTCTAATTTTACTTAAAATATCTGACTATTGATTATATGATTAGAATTCTGAAATAATTTTAGTTATAATCAGAGGGTTGACATCAATTTCTTTGGCTCTTAATTTTGGTTATCATTTCAATTATCTTTTGGTATTCATTCAATTATTTTGGTCTCTAAATCCCAATAGTTTTAGTAATAATAGAAATTTCTCTATAAATGAAAGAAAATGTCTGTAAAATGAATTTTTGCCATTTCTTCAAATACGTCTGAATTGGACGAGCAATTCATTTGAAGCCATTAAAGACGTGTTTGAAAGGCTTTCCTCCGTCTCTAGAGTTCTGTGTTTTATAGAAAAGGAAAAATAAATTAAATTCGATTATATTTAATGGGATTTTGGAGCAAAAATACTTATATAAATAAAATTACTCTAATGTCACATATATTTTACGGTTAGAACAGAATTAAGACTTTCATAAATCAGAAGATGCGGACAAAAATTAGGAATAAATAAAAGAGAAAATAATAAATTTACGGAACTATGTGATCGAGGAAAAACAATTCGTGATTTTATGTCCATAACGTGATTCCATTTATGGTATGAAATCAAAGGTAACATTAGTTGATAGCTATTATATGCTTCACAACATTGCAATTGGAATCTCAAATATCAGAACATTAAGTAATGTTTACCTCTAATGTCAGCCCATTTACTGAAATTCATTTTTGATATACTCCTGAAAAAAGTATAATAATAATCATAATATGAGTCAAAACAAAGTAGTCTCAAAGTTTGCATTAAAGCCATTCCTCTCTTCCAGGAAAGTAAAAGTCTTGAAGTCTTATATAAGAAATGTTAAGAATATTGCAAATATTGACGGTTACTCTTATTTTGCTATTTATTCATTTGTTATCATCGCTTTGCATACATCTTATGCATCATTTTTATTGCACTTTTGTGTATTGCATTTATTTTATTACATTTAAAACTTCTTTTCATTTTTTCACCATAAAAACAGTCTCTTTTGAATCACTTTTTTGCTCATTTAATGATGAGGAGAGACATTAAGGCATAACTGAGGATACTTTTGAAAAGTCATTAGTTATCTTATCTCAGTTTGACGGACAACATGACAATGAGTTATGATTGGATTCGGAGCTAACATTCCCCGACTTATCGCTTGCAGTAACGGCTTAACAGTTATTATTACGGATTATTGTGTTTTTGATAGCTATAAACAATACATTCAATGGAGGATTGGCTCAAATTTAAGACAAAAAGTTTGTTTTAACCATTTTTGTTGTCTTCAAAGAATATAAGGCCTGAAAACATCGAAACTATGATTGATTTTGCAAACGTGAGGCCAATATTAGTTACGTGTTCCTAACTATTTGCACTCTCTATTCCCTCCTTTCCCTTTCATTATTTCCACTTATTGTGAACCGTTGACATCAGTCTTGTTATTATTTGATTCATAATTCTATGCATTTCCATAGAATTAGTTCAATATATAAATGATTTTCTCCTAAATTATGCTCTTTTCAAAAGAGTATTAATTTTAAATGTTTTCCTATTCAAAACTTATTGAATTTTTAGAGTTGAACTCAATTTACATATTCTGACTCCAATTTTATAAGAAATTTACTCAAATTTGAATGTATTAACATTTGGCGGATATTTTCTTTGAGATATTTATATTATTTTTTGTTTAAGACTATTATTCGTCTTCGCTCCCATTCTAATCAATATTTTTAACTAAAATAATATTTATTTTGTATTCGAATACAATCAGAGCTATGGATATATTTATAGGATTACTATTTTTTTCATTCTAAATCCATTTGTTTTATTCGCTTTAAAATCTTGTTTTTGTCTATTATTTATTGAATTTTCTATCAAAAAAAAACTCTAAGCAATGATAGGTTTAATTTGAAAAGAGGCGAAAGTCCTCAAAGAATACAATGAATTTATCATTTGCTGACAGACCTTATCTTTCTTTCAAAGAAGGTTTTTTAACTCTAGTCTTAAAATTGTGACGAAAGACAATTCATTTTAAATCTCAAATATTGATTAATGAATTAATTACTTGAGAGTGAGTTTCATATAATTATTGAATCAAAACATTAAATATTTTCTAATAACACAGTTTTATAATTTACATGTAATTTTGAGAATCACTTTAATTCGCTGTTATTTATGGCTTAAAGGGTTAACTAAAGTCAGAGGTGTCCATCAAACTCGATTTTTAGGGGGGGGGGGGTTATAAAATATCCTCCCCTGTTATTTGATATTCTCATCATAGCTGGTGTTTATCCATAGACGTTATATTAAGGTTTTCAAAATCTCAGGGGGAATATTTAGTCAAATCTCGGACCTCAGGGGGATATTTCTTCAATATGGAGATTCCCCTATGGACACCCCTGATTAAAGTGGTGTTTGTGCTGATGACGCAAATAACCAAATATTCTGTGAAAGTATCATTTATTCGCTAATTTTGAGGATAAAATCTTGTGATTTGCGGACATTTTGGCGAATATTCTTAATTTGAGGATTGATTTATTGAAATTCATGAGTCGATAGTGAACTCAATTTCGTAGTGTTTTTCAGATACAAAGCTTTATGTCTCGTATTTTGATTGTAAAGTCGAAGAGTTTTCTCATTGAATTTATTCATGAGTTAGGAATATATATATAAAATAAATTCAATCTCAATATTAGGCCATTCAATGATATGTCAATGAAAGCGAAAATACATCCGTTTTTATCTCTTCTCCGAATAATTTATTAGATATTTTCCTATACTTTATATTTATTGTTGTGTTTGAGGCCAGACTTCATTTGGAAAAAATGCGATATAACTCAACCATAACTTATAGATTTATATATTATATATTACATTATTTTCTATTAATTATTTATATCAGAGTCATTTGAAAATATTTAATGGAATTTCCATCAAATTATATATACAAAAAAGAGATGAAATTTTGTCTTTTTCAGCACTTTTTACCAAAAATAACAAATAGTTTGAAATTATCACTTATTTTAATCAGAATCCGGGCCAACCATATAATTAATTATTTCATAATAAATGTTCTTTTGTTTTGAAAAGAGATCTATAATTCAGTTTTTGTGTGAAATTACAAAATTGTGATCTTGTTTTTGAACCTTTCCTTCGCGGCACAGAATGGATTCGATTGCCATTCATTTGCTTCTCTTTTCTTCTTCTGCAGCAAAACTCATACCACTATTGATATTAGGCTCATATATAATAACAAATATTGATTACTCATTGAAAACAAGTTTAAGTTTAGTTCCTCTCTGGTATGGCTCTGATTGTCCTAAAGAGCAACTGATTGGCAGAGTTTGCATCGTATTTGCCGTCAATTATAAGATATGAATAAAGATTGATGGCTCAGACCTCACAGCCACTGATCCTAGAAATACAGTTAAACTCAGGAATGTTATGTAAACTCAATTTAATTTATCTTTTGCTACATTTTTCGCATTAATAACATTAATCGCTTATAAATCTGAATACGAATCCAATTCTCAACTGAGAAATCCTTTTCTGCTATTTCTGTCCAAAACAAAGACAATATTAGACGAAATCCTCGATTGAGTTCAGCCGCGACTAACTGTCAAATTCATTGTCTGTCTCTTGAGTTTTGCTCTGAATCTGTGATTCTGGTGTTTATGCCATTCATTTAACGCAATTCATTGATTTTGTTGGCAAATAAAAAGACTTGTTTTGATAAACCGTTAAGTCGTCTCAATGTTTAACTCCTCTTCACGTTTTTGTTTCGCATGATTTGTAGCTTTTATTAAATTTCAATTAACTATTCCTCATGTCTTGCATGTGATCCCCAGTGTTTGCGAATTAACAGAATGCCAGACATATTATGCAACAAATGACGGAATTTTCCTCAAATTCTTTTACATTTTTATGTTGAAAAACATATTTTTGAATTACATTTGCATTTAGTCTATAAATCACTTTTTGAAGTGGAATTCCAAGCATTGAAAGGTTAGTTCAATTGATTTGGTTTTTATGGCATTCTTAGAGCGAATAGACTTCAAAATATCTTATTTTCAAAATTGATGTATCAAAGGATCGGATAAATAACACGCTTTTTATCTCTCGAGTCGACAATTCCGATGGTCTTCGCCTAAAAACTAAAGACTGGTATTTGAACTCATAGTCAGATATTATTTATCTGTCGAAACGTGTTTTCGTTTCTTTGAGCAAATTCTTTGAACAAATCTCTAATTTGTCACTAAATCACTCCAAACCTTCTTTCAGTTAATTTATTTTTATTGATTTTTTTCTATTTTTAATTCTGAACTCCTTTTTGTTTTTACATAAGTTTGAGCCCTTCGGTGATCGGTTCGCAAAAATTTGTTGAATATGTGCTTAAATATACATCTCCTCCAGTCATCAATTTCCTAATCACTAAATTAACAAGATTAAAACAAAATACTGATTACAAATTTGAATAATTAGGTTAGAGTTTGGAAAAAACTTATGCAAATATTGATGTATTTGATGAGAGATATATTAGATTTGTCTTCATTTAAACGCTGACATTCAAAAACATTTTCATTAAACTAACAAAAGAAATGCTGAAAATATAAATTCAATTGAAATATAAAATACTAGTTATCTAAAGGAACCCAATCTTATAGAGGACTGCGAGCCGTGAAATCTCTTTCACTAAGTTTTGGTCCAAAGTTTTTCCTTTTAATTCCAATTATTAAAGCCGTTTCTCCGAAACATTATTTTCATTATCGCTTCAAATGATTAGATAAAAATTCAAATAATTGAAAATCTTTGACAACAGTAAATGTTTTCTTTCGCTTTTGTCGTCCCTAATAACGAGTTGTGATTCACTATAATTTGAGTAAATATTTTTCGAAATAAACTAAAAATCAATGTTTGACATCCTATTAATGTATAGACTTCTCTAAAGACCGATTCACTGAATAAATAAGAAAAAAATGAAGAAATAAGAACTTATCGCTCAGAGAGTCTTCTTTCTTATGTTCGACTTCTTCTTCTTAGCCTCAAACTATTCTTTACTAGTTTTGCCCAATATTTCGTTGGGAATATATTCTGTTCATATGTCAAAAGTGAGCAAATATTTCTTCCTCACGAGCTTTGGGTAAACTTATTATGCTTTGCGACAAACTTTAAATATTTGTCACTTTAATTAGTTTTGATCTTAAACTGTGTTCCGTCTCTAATAGATTTTCTGTTAGTTAATTAAATTAAAAATTTGTTAAACAGTTAGCAACTAATGTTACTCACTCCTAGTTCTTCAAATAAACCAGGAATTTACAGACGAATATATATTACGAGTATTTTTCTGCTGTTTTTTGTTTCCACTCAGTTTGTAGTCATTTATAACAGGGATTGTGTTTACTCTCAGTTCGACTGTTAGTTACACTCAAACACTAAATCTTTTTGAAATTTTTGTTTCAAATAATTTTTTAGTCGCCAAACATTTTCTTCGAATACCTTTCTTTCAAGAATTCTCCACAAATCAAATTCAAATGAAATGCAAAATAAGTGAAACTTTAAAAACATATGCCATTCCTTTGAACTCATAAATTATTTGTTTTTATTTTTAATATAAGAAGTAATACATATTCACTGCTTTTTTTATCGCAATTTTCTTTATTTAAGAAATACTTAAAATTCAATTAAGTTTTTTATATTTCTTAGGATAGGAATCGATTTTTTATAGTTAAGGCGAAATGTATTTCATTTTCAAGATATTTATGATGTGATTACGAATAATTGGATTCTCTTGTATTCAAATAAGAGGCCTAAGTCTGGGAACACACCTAAGAGTCGAGACTAAAGAACATTAGATTCGAAACTCATTTTTGTCGGTAGACTAAGATCCTTGTTATATATAATGTGCTCACATTTTCCTTTTATTGCCTTAATTTTGAAAATATCCGAATTTTTCATTTATTTTTATGATTTTCGATTTCCAAGAGGTTAGGCAACAAAACTCGAGATAAACTGTATTCACGTTTCCGTGAACTGTGAAACCCGTTTATAGCGGCCCTTAAGAGCTACTCTTTTTAAATTAAATGCATTCGTAACCGACTGACACTATTAGAGGATTTCAGTGTATTTTCCATATAAGTTGAGACCAATTTCTATGTCTGTTGGCAAAAGCAGAGCACAACTCCTGCCATAGGATTCCAAATAAGGAATTCTAAGTGAAAATGCTTTTCGAGATTTTCATTTCGATTGGGTTTCGCCAAAAAGCGGTTAAAAATTGATTTAAGAGCTATACCTTTGATCTCTGTGCCAGGTTTGGGTAATTCATGTCTTTGCACATGTAATGACTGCACAGAGTATTACCTGAAGTAGTCATCATTAAAACAAACCCCAAGTTTACGTATTTTTCACAATCAATTCATAGAAATGCATTAAATTGAGTGTTAGTTAATCGAGCGTTCATTCAATTTTAATCCCGACTCCGATTGTAATCAAAATTGTTTTCTGCAATATATTCAGCGAATCCATAGATGGCGGACGACATGACATTCTTTGGAATATCTGCAGAGAATTCGATTACTATTTAGTCCATCAATCCATTGATTCCATGGCTGAGTCATTGATGTGATACCAATTTTCGAGTGTCAATAACTATGCCTTAAGTATGTGATTGAGGCAACCGGTAGTTCTGCCAGAATTGTTAGGCCTTTCCTCTCATGTGCTGAACTTAATTGGATTCCTTTTATACTATAGAAGAGAATTAAACATTGGCTCACATTTACCGCTCATTCTCTCCATAAAACACTCAAATAAAATATATATTCAATCGATTTTCGGATATTTTCGGTAGAATTGAATCAAATGTTTGTAGAATTGCCTCAAATCTTATGTCCTTTTGTTGTCGGCAGTGCGTAAACCCATAAATTTTCTTTAGGCCAACAATTAATTAAATTTATTTGCCGTTAGAACCCATTAAATGATGAATAGATCCAAAGCCTACTCGACATTCAATTTGCAATTCTTAAAACCCAATAGTTTTGATCGATTTTTCTTCTCTAAACTCAATTATTTATGAACTCTAAGCCCAAAGCACTTCTCTTTCAATTTGAAAACCTCTGAATTGATGTCCAAAATTAATTGATATTTAACTCTAATTATGATTACATTCATATTATTTACATTTTCATTGCGATAATTGTCTCTCGAAATGACTATAATTTCTAATTTTAATTTCATGTGAATTATGAGAAATTTCATGGGATATGAAAGTTGATTAAAATTCATTCTAAAGAGAGAAGTGCTGACAATTTGCTAATAATTTATTATTTATTCCTTTGGATAGGCTTTGGCAGCAAATATCGACACCGGACTCACGCATTTCCAGCCTATGGTCGCCATTCTTTGCGGTCATGGAAAGTACCACAACCAATACCTCGATGAAAATAAACGATGGATCTCCGATCCCGACCCAAAAGCCGTTTGTACTAAAGACAAACTCGAAATTTTAGAATATTGTCGAAAGGTTTGTCATTTCTCTCTATATTTCTCTCCATTTATATATATAATCCATAATATTGTGAACAAACTTTCAATTATTCATAAATCCATCGAAAAAACAATTTATTTTAATGGCTTTCATATGAATGAGAAATGTTTAAAACATTAGTTTATTTGTCAAAACTATTGTCACTAATCCTCAAATGGAGAGCCTAATGAGTGCATGGATTACATCAAATCTGGCTTTGATTTTGATCATCAACTTCTCAAATCAAAAGAGTATTCCTCTGATTAGCAATTGTTTAGTCTATTATATCATCTATTCTTTGAATACAAATTATTAATCACAACAACAGATCTGTTCCAAGAATACAATTTTTATGGTTTTTGTTGATCAGTTGTGGCACAGAATAGCACAGAATTGCACAGAATTGAATCACAAATTTCCAATTAGGTAATAGGCTCTGAAAAAGCGTATAAAATCTCTTTGAATTAGTCTGTATTAGAGATCTGTTTTTGTTTGTTGGAAATAATGTCAAAAATTAGCGATCGATGCAAACGTTAGAGAATAGGTAATCGTTGGTTCAAATCGTTGGCTAACAATAATAATCGGATAATATATTCGCAAACTTTCTATACCTTTATTACAGTTTGATTCTGTGCCGACAGTGCACTGCTTTTCAATGAGAGCCTAACGTAAAGACCAACTGAAGAGACTTCAAATATCGATCACAAATCCTCTGTTAAGGCATTCGAGTGTTTCGATGCATATCTTCGGTGCATAGTTTGGGCGTTGACTCCAACTCTTAATACAAGTAGATATACCTAAAAATGTGGGCAAAAAAGTGCACACAAAACAATATCTAACATATTATGCCTTTTTCTTGAGTTCACATCAATTCATTTTTCAAATCCTACCTCTCGTTATATCGATTTTGCACTTTTGAAACCAATACCTGACAAATATGCCTGTGCTCTCTCACTGCTCATTCACTCAATACTCAGGACATGTTTTAATATAAATCCCCATTAATTTATAAATATTAATGCAGTCATTTTGATCATCAATTTTTTCTAGAATATTGAATCTTAATTCTATAAAATATGTTACAAATGTTGGGTTGGAGTCATATCCAAACCTGTAATTTAGCCAAATATCACATTTGTTTGCAATTCTTCCCTTGAGTTTAGTATTTTTTTGTTCACTTAATTCAAGAAATACTGGAAAACCGTTTTCTCTGCTCTCAAATTAAATAAGATTTGAGTGAATAACAAATAGATGTTAAAAATGATCTCAAATTATATGTAATTTTAATGAATTCTTAACTTATGTTCGGAACAAAAGAGTGTCTGATGTCTGCTATCTCTTATATAAATACATTCTTTTGAGGGAACACTCATTTAATTCAAGTATTCCTCTGATTGTGACAATTCTTTCAAACTTAATATTACTGAATATGAAAAATATTATTATTCTTATCAACTGCAAGGTTTATCACATGAAATTTGAGTAAGGGCAAAAGGGGGTAATTTGAATCTCAAGTTCTTAAAACTTTGAAGATGTCAAAGCAATTAAATCAAAAATATTAGTTTTCGAGTCCTTCACTACTATTTCCATAATTTGGTCGTAAATTTGAATATTTTTGCATTTAATTACTCACTGGGAATAACAAAGGAGTTATCTCTTATCTCAGATCTTCATTATATAGATGTAAATCTGAAAATAAGCTAGGTCAAGATCTTCATAATCCCACTCTTCAGTCTATTGATCGCTATTTATTGGATTCCCAAAGTCGGGGCTTATTTTTAGAAATGTATTCATTTAAGTGAAGTTAAAAGAAATGAGTGGTAATGAACTCTCATTGACTCCTTTGTTACTCCTCTCATGTTTTTAATTAATTAAATGTTGTGATGAGTCGTGAATTGTAATTTGATTGGACGCCAAGAATAAAGCGAACTATAAGTGGGAATAAATCAATAGAAATGATGTCTTTAGAGAACATTATACAAGTGGTCGGTATTTGCCTCCAATTTCCACACTTTTCTTCAGACAGAATGAATAATAAGGACTTACATTGAGTTTATTTCTCTTCGCTTTCACGGCTCATATCTATTCTGGGAACCTATGGATGTGCTCTGAATGGCTTTCATTGGGTTTTTATAGATAATTAACGAGTTATGTTCAATAATGTACTCAATTGTCGTTTTCATACCAATCGTACAAATAGTCGATAATTTGTTTTCACGTCTTTTTGTGAAGTTCTGTGAATGGAATGAGTGCTCAAAACCTCTCTTTAATATTCACTTCAATATCCAATTCAACGCCAGTTTTTCATTCGTTGAACTCCACTCTTGAGTTAGTCTTCAGTTTGTATTCGAGTTTTGTTTCAAACATAACTAAAGATATTCTCAAATTTTATCCAAAAGTTCTCCAATTCTTAAAACTCAGAATTCTTAGTAAAGCACTCAACCTATGCATCCGTTTAATAGCCTACGGCTTCTCATAAAAGCAAAAACATATAAAACACAATGAATTGTATTTGAAATGAAGGCCTAATTCTTAGATTCATATATTCTATGAGTTAAGACTTCACTTGACATTAGATAAGTCGGCCCTAATTTGCTTGACTTCAATCAGGGGTCACCATAGGGAGGTATTTGAGGATACCCTTAGGTATCCTTCCCCTGAGGCTCGACAATTGGCCAAAATCCCCCCCTCCACACATACATACACTTTCATACACATTACGTTTTAAGGTTTCAAAACCATAACATTACATCTATTAAACCCTAGGTTTTCAAATTCAAGGGGAGAGTATTTTGTTCTGTTAATAAGTTTCAAGTTGGATGGCAACCCCTGATTTCAATACTCCATCCGTTCTCTTTCTATTCCGTCTCAAAATGTTAGCATTCATTTGAATATTAGAGAACATAATTAGACCAGGTTTACAATTTCATCCATATTTCCGCTCAGATTCCATAACACATTGAAGTCATACATAATAGCTATGAATAAGAGATTGCATTCAATTCATAAGATTATCTCAAAGAAAGTGATAATTGGGTATACATTCATCGAATAGTTATATAAAAGGGTTTTACCTCTAAATCCGTCCACTTGTAAAGCGATTATATGGCTGAGTGTTGGTCTGGAGTGGTATTAGTTCTCATCTGATTGCGAGTAAAAGTAGTGGAAATAAAAAATTAATATATTAGTCAATATTTGGTCGGCAGCTGTTGCCAAACATCAAGACATCCAAACATTGAAGCTTTTTAGCTCTTCTCAGTTTAATTAAATACTTATAAGCCTTGAATTAAACCGATATTGAATCCAATTTCTCTTTAATTCAGTTTTACTTCAATTTTGATTTTCTTTCATTTAATCAAAAAAAGCTTTGAGACAGAAATAGGGAAAAATAACATTTTTTTTCTCTTTTCATACTTAAAGTTGTCATTCAATTTAAAAAATTAATTTAAAATTATTTTGAATCCAAGAATGTTAAGAATGTCCAAAAACTTTAGTCTAATTAAATATTTTTGATGAAAACTTGGCTCAATTTATTTCTAAGGAAATTCTTATGAAAGACTCCTCTCTATTCAAATTGTTTTTTCATGTCATTAATGATTAGAATTTGAAGAGAAATCTTATCAAGCTCATTAAAATTATTTATAAACCTAAATTAGATTTTTATTAATGAATGTATTTTACAATTAATAGGTATATCCGAAGAAAGACGTCCGGAATATTGTTGAGTCCAATAAATATTATAAAATAAACTCGTGGTGTAAAGTGGGGCAAAAGAAGTGCAGAGCTAAGCACTGGCTTAAGCCGTATCGATGCTTAGAGGGTCCCTTCCAGAGCGATGCTCTGCTTGTGCCCGAACACTGTCTTTTCGATCACATTCACAATCAGAGCGTATGTCAGAGCTCTGAATATTGGAACCGAACGGCGACTACCAGTTGTGACAAACGAAGTATGAAATTACAATCGTTTGCAATGCTGTTGCCCTGTGGGGTCGGCATCTTCTCAGGGGTTGAGTTTGTCTGCTGTCCTAATCCTCACACAAGTGGTGATAACAACCGTCAAATACACGCTAACAGTGGAACAGATGTGAGCGACAACATTATCAACGATAATAAACACAAAAGCAGTGATAATATTGACTCAGAAGATGACGAAAATTCTGATGAAGAGGACGACGACGACTATTATGACGATGACTACGACGATGACGACGACGTGAAGACCAGCTCTTCGACTACCACTACAACTACAACCACCACCACAACGACCACAACCACTGAACGACCGGTCGATTACTATTTAAGTCATTTCGATTCACAGCGAGAACACGATTCCTTCAAATCGGCTCAAAAGTCTTTGGAGGAAAACCATCGCCAGAAAGTGACTAAAGTTAGTATTCACTTAAATATTCAGTTCGTAGAAGAGATATAAAAGTGATATTAAAGTACTTTTATCTCAAAATTTGAATTTTATGCTAATATTTGAGATCTCGAAGAACCGAGTTTTCAAATATCAGTTTATTTGAATTTTATGTATTTATGGAAAAATTTATAATTTCTTCGATTAGGTTATGAAAGAGTGGAGTGAACTCGAAGAGCACTACCAGGAAATGAAAATCAAAGACCCCAAAGGAGCCGAAGACTTCAAGAAGAAGATGACCGGTCGCTTCCAGAAGACAGTGGAGGCACTGGAGGAGGAGGGGTCGGCTGAGAAGAGACAATTAATATCAATGCATCAGCAGAGAGTGATGACAATCATTAATTTGCGTAAGAAGTCTGCAATGGATTGCTTTACACAAAGTCTAGACCAGAGCCCACCCAAAACCAAACGCATTGAAAAATGTTTGGAAAAACTACTCCGAGCGCTGGAAAAGGACAGAACGCATACTCTCCATCATTTCAGACATCTTCTCAACTCATACACCAAACAGGCTCTGAAGGATAAGGAGGCGATGTTAGACCATTTGGATGACTTGATCCGAATGGCCAACCAATCCATACAAATGCTGGACAGAGTGCCTAACATTGCCGACAAAATCAGGCGACGAATGATTGCCTTTTGGCATAATTTGCGCGGAATTCCAATCGACGAGAAAATATCAAAGGAAACAGAACTGGCGATTATGGACAGGTATGAGGAAGAAGTGGCACAAAAACAGCAGGAAAGGGAACGACAAAAGATGGTCGAAGAACAACGAAAACAAGAACTCAGAGAACTTCAGGACGAGAAGAGACGCGTTGAGGCGAATCAAAAAAGTGGTAAATTAGAGCAAGAGTTTGACCCTGAGTCAATGGAGGACGAGCGCACAGGTACTAACGATGATGGTGACCAAAACAGACCTAGTGCAGCTATAGCACCCACACCGATTTCTGTTAGTTCAACGCCTATGCGTTCCAATGTTCTCATACCTCATGAGGACGAGGAAACAAATGAAGTGCACGATATGGTGCCGACCCCTAAACAGGCGTACCAACAAAGTCAGGCATTCCATCACAACGAAGCTGTGAGTGAATGCATCAGTGATTCCAATATCAAAATAATTATGTGTTTAATGCCTTTTCAGTCATATTCGATACGTCGAGAGCCATACCATCAGAGGCTTCGATGGAACGGAAGTGTTTACATAACCCTTGCGTTCGCCGGAATCGCATTATTGACCGCTACTATTGTGGGCATAGTTTTACTGCGAAAACACACTCAACGGTCGCCACACAGTCAGGGCTTCGTTGAAGTGGATCAGGCGGTCTCACCCGAGGAACGCCATGTGGCAAACATGCAGATCAATGGATATGAGAACCCAACCTATAAGTACTTCGAAGCGACACAAACACAGGCTTAGAGTTGACATCAAAATAAGTGATAAAAGTTTAGAACATTTGAAAAAATAATAATTAATTTGAAATACTTTTTAATGAAAACTGCGACTAATATCTGAACTAATGATCCTCTGAATAGAAGTTATGCTTTTAAGCCGTTAGTCAATGCAATAACTACTACACAACTAATCACTTATAAGTAGCAAAACCTACAAAACCTGCAAAAACTTTACTTTAATTTCAACTTTTAATGCCATGATTTGGAGCGAAGACCAAAACTATCTAATGATGAGAAGTGAATAATAAGTTTCTTAATTATTCATTAAAATACAAGACAAGAACAACACGTAATGAACGTATCGTTCATTTTTGTTGATAATATTAATACCCGGAGAGAAGTAATTCGTTTCGCAGAGAAAACACATATTTTATACATAAAAAGCGATTTTCGCTCAAAAAATTTGATCGATTTTTAAGGCAAACAATGTTAAGACCAACACTTCTCTCCGTTTATTGCTATTATCATACCATTCATTACAGAGTTGTTCGGCTGAAGAAGCAATGCTTATGCCATGCATTACAGTAATAATGATAATAAACTTGATTTTACCTCTGAGTCAACTGAGTTCTGGTTGAAGAGCAGCTTAATTGCACATCCAATAAGTCCCATACAAATGCCATTTTTCGTCTATACTAACAACTATTCTACTTATTAAACAAATTTTTAATTTTTACACCAATTATCACATGTTTTTGATTATAATTTGTTTTTCTTGTTATTCTCTCTATTTTTAATCATTATTATTATTATTATTATTATTACATTTCTATTATTTGTATTATAATTCTAATCAATATTTCTCTACATTTTATGTGAAATTAGAGTATTATTTGAATATATGATAGATTTGATCGCATCGTATATTCGATTCTAAGCTAATCTAATGTTAATTTTTTTCCTTTCTTTGGATGAGAAAAAATGACAATAAAACTAAATATCACATAAAAGTTGATAATAAAACAGAAAAAATATATTAAGTAATAATTTAATCGTATTTTATTCATTAGTGTATTTATAACAGACATTTCCAACACATCTACCAATTAATTGGATAATTAGGATAAATGTCAAACAAAAAAGAGTCGAAACATTCCTTATTATGTAATGATATTATAAATCAAATATAAAAAGTGTACGTCTTATGAGTGATATAAGTCTTATGTAAACGCTTTCAATGTCTGATTCAAAACATGGGACTAATTGGGTCCTAAAGAATAGCAACAAATAGGGAACATATTCTTTAAATCCTGTGCTTTGCGTTCACTGTATTTGATGTGACGGAAGAGCCGTCAAAATGACTTGTTTTGCGCAAATAAGACACTAATTCGGTATATCTATCGTTAAATGTGGTGATCGACACAAAAAGCTTGTATTAAAGTCTGTCTAATAAAGAGAACAGAACTCAGTATTTGGTGTCAACTCTCAAACACACTATTATTTGTCTCATCGATTCGTTTTAATATAAAAAACAAAATATCTTTTCATAACTCTTACGAAACAAAAAACAACATTAAATGTGAAGAGCAGTGCCTGAGTTTAAATTGAAAATTAGATTTACTTTAAGAAAATATGAAATATTTGCACTTAAAAGCAAAGAATATAAATCACAGTCTTCTCTATTGTGATTAGTATAGCATTACTTCCCATAATATCATTGTATATATGACTCAAATTGAATTTGAAATCAACTCAAAGCAATGGTAATTGTGATTGATTTCACTGATTTCACTCTATTTGAAAACATATTCTAAACTTAAAGAATCCCTTTTTCTCATTCATTCCCATTTGCAAAACACCCGCTATTCTTGAGCTCCGCATAATTAGTATGAATTCCTAAACATTGGTAACTCAAATAATAAATTGTATGTAATTATTAATTATGTAATATTAATATTATTATAATTATTATAAAACAATTCTTTTACTAATCATTTGTGCCATAGATGTGTAGTTTTTGAAAAAACTTAAGTAAAAAACTGAAAAACAACTGAAAACTCTTTGTTTGATTGTTTTGTTGAAGTTTACTATTATTATAATTATTGATATTTTGAAAAATTCATTAAAACAAAACTCTAATCAATTGTATTAAATATGATTTAAAGTAATGTCAAAATAATGTAATTTTCATCAAAAGGTTAATGTATTTTAATTTAATCGATGACTGCACTCATTCAAAGTTATTTGAGTAAGAATTTTAGGACTTCTTATGTTTGCTATACATTAGAACTGCACATACCGTCTGTGCACAGCTATCAGTAGTACCCGAATTGTGTTCACCGCTAAACTTATTAATTACTAATCGCTTCTATTCTCAAACACTTATTCTGTGCTCTAATTCCTTAAACAGATAATTGTTATATCGATTTACTGAAAGAGAAATTATTTTACTTTAATTTGATTTTAAATTATTAATCCTTTGCTTATATTTTATTCTACATATCAAATGAGTGTTGTTTTTAACTAAACTAATGCTAAATATTTACCAATTCTTTAATTTTCTTACAGAAAGCAAAGTTTAAAAGTAATAATAATCTTGCAGTCAATTCCTAATTCAGTTTTGTTTTGCTCGTAGAGTACGATAAAAATGTGAAAATTTTGAATAAAAATTTATTATACTGTAAACCAATTTGTTTGTCATTTATCACTGTGTAGACCTTCAATGGCAAATTAAGCATGCTCCGATCAATTCTTGATTAAATTTGCTCAACCCTAAAATGCATATTATCTTGGAGAATTAATTTATTGACATTGTAGTTACATTTTATCGATTTTCACATGATGTCACAATGGGGTTATTTATAGAAATCAAGATACTCTCAGTGGAGACACTATTCTTGGCAAAAGTTAATTTCATTTCACAATCTCCTAGTTTTCATCAGTTCTTAATATTCTTTGAATAAACGAATTTATTGAAGAAATGAATTCCTGAAGATATGAATATTCTTAACAACTATTCTTCAAACTCCTAATAAGAGCCGTCTTTTCATTACTCAAAATATTTTATGAAAATTAATTTTTTTCAGTCAAACCGATGACAGAATTGATGTGAAAAATCAATAAATTCAGGATTTTTTGAGCTCACAATTAAAACAGTTTTTATGTAAACGTCATTCAAATTGAATTCAAGCCCTGACTTACAAAAACTTCTTAGTTAATGAGTGATAGTCTGAAAGAGTGCTAAACCAGCAAAAATGAACTCATATCCAGAGATATGTTTGGTTTGTTAAGTTGACCTCAATTAGGCCTATAATGACGCGAAGACATGCTTTTCATGTCATTTATCAGACAATAGTGGACTCCACTGTTATATCCCTCATATATTAGCAAAACTAATGTTTCCTTTTGTCATAGAATTCACTCTTTTTATTGATTTCTATTAAACGAAGAGAAATGAGAGTCAAATGAAAATATGCTCTCAAAGTGTCTGCCGTTTCGCTCAATTCGACAGACATTTATATTAATGAATATATTCTTATCATTTATTAGCTCAACCAAATCAAAGAGTTTCTCAATCGATAGTTCACCTTGCTTACTTCAATAAACTATTAAATTTCTATCCAACTCATCTATAAAACATCATTTCAATGCATTTTCCAATAAATATATGGCATATGAATTGAGGGTATTTTGCAATATAATGGCATTTCCTTACGAATGACTGAAGAGATAATCAAATTATTCTTCAATAAAGGATTGAAAGCATATATTCACAGAATATTCTCTTATTCTTAAATCCAAAGAATTTCGATAAAAGCCGTACTTTTTGACAAACATTTCCCTTAAAAAGAGGCGTTTAATGTCAGACATTAACAATACAGAGTTTAGGGCCAAATGATCTGCACTAATATTTGGCTACAATTTATTAATGCATTTATGGATAAAATTGTTTTGTGTTTTCATTGATTTGTTGTGATTTCAATCGTAACCAAAATCTCAATTAATTTATAAATAATTTGTTTTTTTATTTATTCTTTTAAACCGCTTTCAAAAGATTCGTAAAAATGGTATTTATTTATGATATGATTAGTGGTTAAACTAAAGCAATGATTGTCTTGTAGTTGGTTCTGGTGATGGGCGACACTCATATTCCTTTTCGGAGCCACTCTTTGCCGTCTAAGTTCAAGAAGTTGTTGATCCCTGGTCGTATTCAACATATCTTATGTACCGGTAATTTATGTACTAAGGAGTCGTTGGACTACTTGAAGACTTTGGCCACTGATGTCCATATCGTTAGAGGAGACTTCGATGAAGTGATAACCGTTTTATTGATTTGATTGACTTATTTTTGATTTGAATGTCAGAACACGACATATCCCGAGCAGAAAGTGGTAACTGTGGGTCAGTTCCGAATCGGGTTATGTCACGGCCACCAATTGGTCCCGTGGGGCGACACCGAGAGTCTGGCACTGATTCAGCGACAACTGGATGTGGATATACTGATCAGTGGACACACACATAAGTTTGAGGCCTATGAAAGTGACGGACATTTCTATATAAACCCGGGCTCTGCCACCGGCGCCTATACTGCACTCGAGAGGTACTAATCATTAGATTTGTTAATTAAATATCAATTTTAATACTGTTTTGTATGAATGGACAGTAATGTGATTCCATCGTTTGTCTTAATGGACATCCAGTCCTCAACTGTTGTCACTTATGTCTATCAACTTATTGGAGATGAGGTTAAAGTCGAAAGAATTGAATACAAAAAGTCATAAAATTTTCAAGAATTCCCTCAAAATGTTTAAAACGAAAATATTTTTATTTAAATTTCGGCCAATTTTTTAATTCCTCTGAAAATAACTGATTGAATGGACACTAAATTTAGTCTTTTATTGTTTAATAGATACTAATCAATGATTTTTACAATTTATGTGGAATTAAATTTGTATTTTGTTTTATTTTGTATAAAAAGTTAATTATTTCCACAATTAATGTCTGAGAAAATGTTTGAGAAAATTGTTAAATAATTCCAAAAATTTGTGAACTTTTCGGTGAATTCAATGATTTTGTATTAAAATATAAAAAATATAAAACTATTCGCAGTTCTTATAAGAGACCATTGCTTTGACGTTATGGACAGCCGTTGAAAAGCTTCTTAATTCCACTTCTTCTGCATTTGGGATGAGATGTGGGTTAGAGTCCGACCATTGAGCGGAAGGCAGTTCTGTGTCCTTATCGGTGAATAAAAGCACATCAAAAGCACACTTTCCCTCTAAAAGTGGCAGAAATGTGACGCTGGCTGTGATCTGACGGATGACATCACGAATGCCTTTCTGTATCTCTTTGTTGTCCACATCCTTGGCCTCAGAACCAGTGATAGTTCGGTCGCAATCAATGAGGAATTCCCACCTCTCGACCGTCTCATCCGTTTCGGTGTTAATGATTACCAGAACTACTTTGTGGACACTTTTTGTAAGCATAAAGTCCTTGAGTTGAGCCAAGATTATAGTCAAAAACTTCTTCAGCTCCTCATCGCTTGTCATCAGAAGAGTTAATCCGTATTTCTGGGAATGAATGAACTGATCCGACAATAAAATGACAATTAAATTACAATTCAACACAAGATATGTCTGATTGAGTCAATTACCCGATCGGAGGGATATAATCCTCTTTGATATAGAATACTATTAATGCCATAATCTGTAAACAATTCAATTTAATTCAAATTTTAACCATTTTTGAGGACATTTGCAGACTTACCGAAGAATTCAGTGATAATATCCACCGAACCTTTCAGTGTAATTGAATTTGAAGTAACCGTTGCCGTCATCACTAATGGTTTGAATTAACTTCAGTTTGGATCAAATGAGTGATTCTGTGCCGAAGAGTAATAATAATGTGAATCAATAACAGAGAAGTGTTTTTGAATTAAGTTTTATTCAAATAAGAATCGCGTCTTTCTATTGGTTACACACTTTGACAGACAATCATTGCCTCTATATTTGGCGCACTTTTCAAACATTTCTTATGTCCTTATCATCACTTTTCACACCTTTCCTCAATATCCAAGATTATAGCTCACATGCCATAGAAATGAGAATATGATTGAATCTTTGTTAGTGTAATATTTAAATTTAATTTTATAGCTCTAATATTTAGAAACGTAAAGTACTATTTGAAACTTACCCAGTAGCTGCTACTACAATGTATCTAGCAGACATTCATTCTTTTCCTTGATTTAATTAGAAACAATAATTGTACAAGTTAGCAAACTTCCCTATTTTTAGTCAACTTTTACAGTGACTAAAATTGAGGTAATATTGAGTATGTGCTTGGTCATCTATCAAATGGCTTCAATGCTTTGGAGAGTGAGCGCGCTCAATTGCTATGTATGAGTGTTAGAACAAACATCTATTTTTCAAATGTTTCTAATTTTTAAATTTCTCATTTGATTAATTCGATCGCAACTTATGGCGAATAGCATTGAAATGTCAGTAAATTATAAGAACAAAAGTGAGAGTCTGTCCGATGACTGGAAGAAGTGCTGCCGAATATGTCATTCAGAAAAGGGTCGGCTATTAACGATGTGTAGTTGTAAGGGATCCCTTGCTTTTGTTCACGAGAAATGTCAGATGCAATGGCTTCAGGTGAAGAAGTCAATCAAATGCGAGATCTGTGACACAGAAATGAATGTCAAGAGAGTCCACAAAGACTTCTTCGATTGGATAGTACTTCGAAGGAATACCTTTCGACTGTATCTCTATTTGGATATCATCTGTGGTCTACAGGTAGTGCCTCTCTTTTTGTGGACCTTTTGTACGACTGTCTCTGGGGTTCTGATCAGCGAATCATTGTTCGTGTCTATACTCCTCTACATCTCAATATTGGTTCTCTTTGTGATCATCTTGTTATGGTCATTCGTCTGTTTCCTCGACCACTACATGGCTTACAAACAGTGGGCTTACAATCAATTCAAATATGTTCTGAAGAAAACCAAAGTGAAAGCTCAGACCAATAGCGGCGATAATGGATTAGATGGTGACAACAGTCAGACCTCTCGTTGGCGTTCACTCTTCCGATGTTTTAACTGCTCGAACAGAAAAGACGCGAATCCGCAACAAATATATCAAATCTAATGCCAATTAATATTTAAACATTTCCTTTAAAATAATTTGTAGTAATATTTATCAAACATTTAACGCAACACACGATTACTCCTAACCTTATCTTTCAATACTTATACAAAATTAATTAATTTACTCGTAATTAAAACTACTTTTTCAAAACTTGACTATAAATTGATTACTCATTAATAAATTGTTTTCAATAAACCAATTGTTCTGTGCTATTGAGTGCTGTACAGATTTGCCAGGGTATTTGCTTAAATATAATCTTTTTAGATTATTAATCAATTCAATGAGTGGTTTGAATTCGAATGAATTTATTGATTCACAAAAAATATAAACTTTTAATCATTTGTTAAATAAATACATGAAATCATTTACGCCTTGACTTCGATCCCTTTTTGGCCGGTTTTCGAGCTTGTTTTTGCCTGGGTTTCGCTTTCGACTTATTTGTTGCAGGTTTACTCTTTTTGCTAAACTTATTCTTCTTCTTATCGCCACCCAGATTCTTCTTAATATCCTTTTTCATTCGGGGGTCGACCACTTTATACCTGCCTTTGACGCCTTTTGGTCTCTTCTTTCCCATATGTTTTTTGGACACAACATAAGTGACTTCTTTTTTGCCCCCTTTTAGTGCCCTCTTATATGCACTGCAAAACAAATGTCACATAATTTGGGATCAAATTGAAAGCAAATTAGATATAAACAAACCTTTTGATAATTTCTGCCTTCTCTTTGTTAGTCATGTCGGGAGCGTTGGTCACATTCTCTGCCTTCTTGCGAGCCCTCTCCAGTTTTCTGAGTGCCCTCTTCTTCTTCCTAGCCTTGGCTTCGGCCACCTTTTTAATGGGTTGTGCATTGATTTCCTTCAATTGCAGTTTATAGTCTTTAACCATATCTTCAGTGACTGGAAGTTGTCTTTTGAAGTGTTTTTCCTCATCTTTTCTAAACCAAGAGGGAAGGAACTCATCGTCTTCTTGTGCGTATCGGTTCCACGCATTGTCTAAAATATCTCTTTTAGTTTTACCGGATTTAATCATAAGGGTTCCGATCGCCAGTTCTTCGGCGTTGAGTTTTAAATTCTTCTGACACTTTTCATTCACTTCGTTTTCATTCTTCCGTTTCTTTTTGGAAGATTCGTTCTCCTCATCAGAACTGGAATCGCTATCATTGTCTTCTTCTTCGACTCTTTTCCCAATTATCTGTTGATTTGATTTGTCATCTCTTCGCACTTTATTCTTATACTTAATTCTGTTCTCAATCAGTTCCAATTCAATGTCTTCGTCCTCCGAGTCATTCATTTCATCTCTTAATAACTCGTTTTCAAAAAACATTTCTGTTTTATCCCTTCTTTTCTGTTCGGTGTCATCCAAATCAACGACTAAACCATCGCTCTCTTCATCGCTGTCTTCATTTGTGTTGTGCGAGTGATTCACTTCTTCTAATTCTTGGTCATCATATCTATCCTCTTCTTCATTATCTTCTTTCTGTTCATCAACTCCACTGTCATCGGAATCATTGGCACTCTTTTCTGTGTCTTTATTAAAAGAGACCTTCTTGCTTTTTATGAATGTCTGTTCCCCTCCGTCCTCGTCCTGAATGTCGACCTCAACATCACTCAAATCTATTTCTTCGACTTTAGCCAATTGTTTCATTGTTCTAATGTTCTTCAGTTGAAATAATTCGAGTTCTTCTTCAATGATCTCATCGTTTTTCAAAATCATTTTCAAATTCATTCTTTCGTTGAGTTTTCGTTTTTCTTTGAGTACTTTCCTTCGTTTGCGTTTCTGTTCTTTTGCCTCTTCAGTCATATATCTGTCCACATCGTCCTCTTCTGACTCACCATTTCTCTCCTCTACAATTTCATCCACTTTGACAGTCTTGTCCTCTTTTACGAGTTCTGCCCTCAACTTCTTTCGCCAATCAATTATTGAACTGAAATTCAATTAAATATGAGATTTGTTTTAAATTGATTCAATTCTTACATCAATTCTTTTCTTCCAAGAACTTTGATGTCTTTACAACATTCTCTTATCTCATTAGTGGTGAGCGGGTGTTCTCTGATCTCTTTAGTGTCGATATCGATCTCAAGTAAAAATAAAATTATAAAAATATACTTAAAGTGAAATAAACACTAAAATTACTTCATTTGTTTGGCTCAACAGTTGGATGTGATTTGTGCTCGAAATCAGTTCTGAAGCCTTAAGTTTGTGAAACAGAGTGTAGTCTCCGTCGGCATATCCGTCGGCCTTCGCTTTCTTCTGCTTTAGAGCCGGTTTTAAGAGATTTGATTTCATTTTCTTTTCATCAACTTTTGATTCGATGTCTTCGAAGACAAAGGAGGGGTCAAAGAATTTTGGATCAATTTTGTCGGGAGATATGAAGTTCTGACAGACGACAAAGATTTCGGCCGATTCGTTACGTGAGGCCTGAGGTTTGGTTGCGTGAACCTTATGGAACAGCTTCTTGAAGACCCACATCAGGGCGTTATAGTCTTTAGATCGGAACACTTTGGTGATAAACCACCCGCCCTTCACCATAAACTCTGTGGCTATTCTGAGTGCGCTCAGAGTAAGTCTGTTCTGCCCGAAGGCGTCGTGAAGCCAACTCTTTCCCACATTAGGGGCGCCGTCGTGTAAAACGACATCTGCTTTCCATGTCTTTAAGTTCTTCTCCAATTCAGTTCTGCAGTGTTTGGTTGTGATGTCGTCCTGTAGTGTAATCACATTATGAATGGATCTGATGGGCACCAGATCTACGCCAACGATAACACTGGAAACGGGCATATATTTGACGGCCACCTGAAGCCAACCGCCCGGAGCCGCACATAAGTCTATCAATACTTTCGAGCGCTGAAGAAATTCAAACTTTCTGTTCAATTGAATCAATTTGAAGGCGGCTCGAGATCTATATCCTAAGAATTGGCGGACAAACCATTAATAAAAATTCAGTTGAATTTCACATTTTTAAAATACCCGTCTCTTTGGCCAAATGGTAGTACCGATCCTTTCGCTGTTTTCCGGTCTTTGTTTTGCGACCCATTTTTCAATTATATGACAAAAAGCGTAAATATTCCCCGAATTTTGGCCAATGTTTACCTCTATGACATAAACACGTGTTTCTCCTCTTTTAAAATCAATGGAAATCAAAAGGGGATCAAAAAAGGGATGGCTTTTAAACTCTTGAAATGCCATCTTTTGGGCAATTTTTATGGAATTGTGATGAGATAAAAGTTTTAAACTAATCAAATTAATCTAGGACACGACATATAGCACATTGTGTCCAATATTGTAGCCAATTGTATGTTAAAAATAGTTTTATAAAATCAAAACAAAGAGATATTTTATTTGTCATAAATCAACAAAAACTAATTACAAACAAATTGAAAATTTGGTGGTTTTTCGCCAATAAAAACAGTAATAAAAAGTTTTGAAAATTTAAATAAACGATTGTTTAAAGTCTTTCTTTAGTAATATTGAGTTCAATATCAGTCTTCTCCGACGGGTCGTTGCTTTGAGACCTTCTCATAGCAGTGGATCCGTTGGTGTCGTTTGTGTGGAAGTGAATAATCCGGGCTTTTAGTAGTGAACAGAGCGGTATCTCAAGTGTCCACGAAATCACAAACGATAAAAAGTATGTGAATATAATGTTTCCCATAATTATATATGCCTTGAGTTGGAAAGAAAAATATATTAATTTAAAACTTGATATCAAATAATTGTGGATTTGAGAGATAATACCATAAGAATAGTGGAACTGTAGAGGTGTTGCTGTTGGCTCGACAACAACATTGACTGAACGATTGGATGCAAGAGATATGCCACTAGTGTTAGCCGTCCCGCAAACTTAAAGAACTCATGACTGAAGAATCTCTCGATAAGAGTGTGTTTGTCCTCTTCTGAGTTTCTAGTGATGGCAAACAGAATCCAACAGTTGGCTAACGACCAGAATATCTTCTGAGTGCCGTCATATATAGCAGACACTAAGGGCTGTCATCGAGTGATCCAAATTAAAAGATAAGAAAATAATTAACAGTTCTTACATCAGGTAATTCTCCGATAACCCATTCGTGACAGCCGTATATCAGTACAAAGATGATAACTATACTAATGAGCCAACCCGTAGACCACTTGATCTGAAAATATTTTCACTCAAATATTGAGTCATAATTTTATTTAAATATACGAACAGTTTTTTCATAGTGACTATAATTCTCTGATTTACTGATCCTTCTGAGAGCACCCGCATAAAAACCAATTGCAAAGACTGACAAATGAGTCCACGGCTTATAGTAATAGATATAAAAATATTCATTTCTTTGTCTGAAAAATGAGAATTAGTTAAGAATTATAGTTTATATTAGAGATGGTGTTCACTAACTCGGGATCAGGTAATGTCCAGAAGAAGTTTGGCGGCAATTCATAGATATAAACAATTGATGCGTTTATAATGAATCCGATTATACAAAGTAATGGAAATAATAACCAAAACAATTTCGTTGTCTTATCATTGATTTGATTTAATAGGACTACTAATGGGATGAAAACAATCGATAATTGCATTTCCACACAGAATATCCACGTATTTGACAAACACTTTAAGTGAAAATTATCTTAAATTCAGTTAATTATGTATTTAGAAAATATTTACCGTTTTTTCCAAACTAAAAAAGTTTTGAATATAGAGAAGATTCCAGAGCCCACTGTCCTGACACTGTCCCGCCTGTTTCGATATGAAATCATCGGTGAGGGGCCCGCGGGTCAGCACAACAGGTAGTAATACAGTTACGCACGCGATTAAAACTATTATCGGAGTCACTCTGAAAGTTATCATTTAATTTAATTATTTCTTATAATGAATAGTATTTCGCTATTATTTGAATGAATTTGAAGCGAAACTATGCGTTTGAATATGAATTCGTTCAAAAAATATCATAAATTTGATTCAAATGAAAACCTGAGGTATTTTTTGACGATAAAAACAATGACTTCTTTTGTAGACTTTCCGATATTATAATAGGCCAACGAAAATGCAGAGATTAAAATAAGGCATTCGAACTGAACAAGGCTATTTGTAAAAATCTGCATGGGCCATTTCATCGCCAGTGACTTAATTGTCTGCATTTCACCTGTAAATTGATATTTGATTGAACTTAAAACCAATAAAAGTCTCATTCTTACGAAAGTATTGAAAGTCGACCACTACTACAGTGTGTACAATAATGATCCAGAGCAATACTATAGCTCGAATTCCATATAATTGTACAGGCTTATGTCCCAATGTTATATTGCCGAAGATGTCTTTCCAAGAATTTATTAATGAAAGGGAACGGACTATCGAAGGGTAAAATTGAATGTTTGAAATGGAGAAATGGTCTAAAACTAGAGTTATTATCGTCGATATAATTATAACGACAGACAAAATGATTAGTATTGACCTGAAAATCAAATTTTGGACATTAATTCTCAGCATTTACTCTATATTGTGCTAAAATGTTTACATTGTAGTCAATTGATAGACATTCCACTCAATATTATCGTTGAATGTCTCACATCTTAAGACACGGGCTTTAAATTCCAAATTCTTTGCGACTGGAAATCAGAATAGTGTTAGTTTTGTTTGTCTGTTGTGGGGAAGACGTACTCAAATTGGATACTTTTTGGATGTCTTCCCGAGAACAGGTGGAAGGGACACAAAAATCCATTCGAAAAGTAATGAAATGAAAAAATAGCGCCAAATCTGCGAAATCGTTGTATACCTAATATTTCATAGTTTTTAAAGTACCAAATTTAATTATTTAATAGGGCTGTCCACCTGGGTCATTGGCAAATTAAGGCATATTCTTACTAAGTCAGTTTGAGTGAATTGGTACGATTAATTAAATTAATATCTAGGTCATATATTTGATGCTTAGCTATTCAATCTAATTAATGATAATTATTAAAATGGTAACAAATGAAGTGTTTATAACCACTGGTCAGCTTTATTGTCAATGAATTGGTACAAACCGTGTCATCATTTTCACGCAAAAGTCCTTTGATTTTAGAGCTCATTCCATAAAAGGGAGGTTTCTTTGGAAGCCAAGGCCTAAATTCTGTGACACAGAACTGTCCCCTAAAGAACTCTTTGAACGTTTCATTTCCTTCATCGTCGAGATCGGAGTCGTCGTCAGCGACCCTTACTTTAAGACATTCTTCATAATTGCCAAACATTGTAACCACGCCTTCAAATATTCCTGAGGGGGGTTTTCCAGTTGCGTCCAACACTGGGCAAATAATTTTAACATAATTTATCCATTATTTACAACTATTTACAATTATAATGAGATAAACATTAATCAGTAGAGTATAAACAAGGTGGAGAGATTCTTTGATAGCATTAGAATTTGATTGTTTTGTAATAATTTATATAAATAGTAATAATGTGAGAATGAGGCAGGTTCATTTCCCTCACTTTGAATATTTTATAATTGATGTCAAGCGCTTTATCAAGATTTTAGCGCTTCGATGATAATTATTCCTCATTTCATCCTTTCCACCCCTGAGCTGATTCTTACAAATATTTAGTTTTTCATATGAATAATAAGTTTTCTCATTATTTTGATGATAAGCGAATGAAAATGTGTCCCATTATATACAATAATCAATTTGATCAGTGTACATCATTATAACAAAGGTGTACAAAGTGATCTTTACAAGATAATTAAACAAACAAGGTAATTTACTTATAGTGCTGTAAACTGGTGTCTGTGTTCTACATGCTATGTATGTCTGTATAAAAATTGGTAAATAGTTTAAAATTGATAAATATTGCATATCATCACACCTTAACTGAAAAATATGAACTCCAATCTAGAGTTCTTGCATAATTGACGACGGAAGCAGTTGTGAACATTTAATTTACAACCTTTTCAATGCGAATATTAAAACTGAAGAATTAGAGTTCAATCAATCATTTATAACAAACCTATCGCCTAATTATTGCGGAAGTTATTAGTTATTTGCGTTTTATAAGTGAAATCCAATTCAATTGTTTTACAATTATTTCAATGAAATTCTATTTTTTATTCAAATCTATATTTCGTTATATTTTTGTCTTTAAAAAGTGTTTAAATAGAAAAAGAAAAGTTTTGGTGAAGTAATTGACTGTCACTGATAACTGTGTGGTTATTCCAAGATATTAATTAAATATTTTTAAAAAACCAATTTTAATATTTGTTTATAAATCAGTTCATTGAATATTGAGTTAAATGTTGTGTCAAATATGACTCAAAAATTAAATCAAGAATTAGTTTACTAATAATTAGCTAAAAATTAACTGTTTGTCAATATTTTGAATTCAAATTCAATTTCTTACAAGTTTAGCCACGGGGTAATTGTAAAATCAAGAATTTTAAGGTGAATTAATTAAAAATTCAAAATAAGTAATTGAAAAGCACTCAAAATGAGTATTATGTGAATATTAATTCCTATCAAAACATGCGAAATATTTCCTGATTCTGATGATTACTTTCATCGATCGATTAAAACATAAATAAGGGGGTAATTAGTGAGGACTCACTTTTGACGGCCCAGCTTTTCAAGTGCCGTAAACTGATGATCCATTTGAGTAGTCCAGCCGAACAGTTCCCACTAACTTTGGCGTCCGAAGACATGGACACGATTTTTGGGAATATTGATCGCAATAGTGTGCGGATACCTGTCCTCATAATAATGTCAGAATAGGTTTTCAATGCAAAAGTCAATCAGATTTACCAGATTTGAGGTTCTGTTCCATTGAATTCCATTTTTGCTGAACTTCTTCTTCGGGTAAATACTTGTTGAAAGTTTCGTTGATCTCATCCCAAGAAATGTTTGCATTTTTGGCCGAATCATTGCCCACTTTATTCACTGAAAGCACAGAATCGCTGTCATAAAAGTCTATTTGTCGTCTCAAACGACTTAAAATATATTTGATATCCATTTCGTTGTTATTTAAAGTTTTATCAATTGATTCACAAACCGATAAAAATATTAACATAAATATAACGGAAGCGAAAAATATTAATTTCTTTAAAAAACTCATTTTTGAAAGGATTTGATATATATTTTGAAAGTATAGCACAAATTCTTTGCCGTTGATTAGCGATAAATCATTGAATTTGATATAATCGAGGAATTCACTCAAAAATATTGCCAATACTCAGCTTAGAGTAGAGTTTGTTTAACTCAAAAATTCTTAATTCGATTGTGATTTTCACTTCAATGAACAGAAAGAAAAATATATTTTTAGTTTTAATGAATTAGTAGTTGAGTTAGACTTAAACCAAATGCCGAATCACATCACAAACACATCAAAGGATTAAAAAATACTTCTTTAGAAGCAATGAAAACTAAGCGCCGTTCCCTTATTCTGTTCAATGATTTGAATAAAAAGCGAAATAAACGGTAAATAAATGAGAGTTCACTTAAATTTCGATATATTTTCATAAAAACTGATTTGATTTGTAATGAATTGTAAGCGAGTTATTAAGTCATAGACCCGGTGGCCGAATATAACTGTGCGTTCAATTAGAAGAGGCATTAAAATAGGACAGCTCTCAGAGACTGGAGCAACCACTGAGGACTGGAGGCATTACTTCATAACTGTGAGATGTGTTTCATAAGACTAATAGCAAACGACAAGAATTTGTTCTAATATTAACGAAACACTATTTTTCAAAGCGAGTAAAACCAGTTTTTAGTCAAACAGAACATTATTTTCGGTAAAAATAGAAATATATTTCTATTCCTAAGAAATAACTTCCAATCAATTGTTGAAAAACCTGACCATTGATTGCAGTAAATATTATGCAAACAAATTCAATACTCAAAACAAATTGAAAAATGAGATTCACATTCATTATACCAATGAAAATAAGGGGAATTCTTGAGTTAATTGATTGAAATGAATGATAAAAGCTATATAAAAATGAGATTTATTTAAATTATTGATTGAAAACATGAGAGCATAGAATATAACGGAAACAGAGTTTTGATCGAGCAAAATTTATACATTATTTACTGAAAGATTTAATGATTTAGAGTTCAGTCAATTAAATGATTCACTTTTCTAAAAGAGTTTTAACGCCTTCAGCGCACACCGTATCAGACATTTCGCCAAAATCTGATTGCATTTCATGAAGAGGTGATTCACTCGTAGAGACGGTGTCCTCAGAGGACGAGTCATGCATTTCGTCTCTTTGGAGATGAGTTCGAGTTTCAGTCATTTGTTGGCCGGCGTTAGAAATGTTTGACTTTTTGATGATTTCCATTAATTCTGATGTCGTTATCGAACCACTCTTTAAATGTAAAGGAAAGGATGAAATTGACTTCATATCAATATATTTGAAGGAAGGGTTGACTTACTCTAACACTACTGAAGAGTCCGGAAAAGGCTTCGTTGGAGGCATCGATCTCAACAATCCCTCTCTGAGCCAATTCGGGTAAACTTACGCTTATCTCTTGGAGAGCCTTCGGAGAGGTTTGGATTCTTTTAGTAATGATTTTGGAGTTTTCACTCAAATTAAATCGGAGGCTCGGATTGGCCGGATTTGGGCCGATGTCCACCACTTGCTTCTTATGCGGAAATATTTGGCTCTTCATCTGAGTTTTGGCGATATTTGCTTTGGAAAGAGTGATAGCAGTGGTGGGAACAGTAGTCAATGTTTTGGATGCGTTAATGATCTGCTTTTGTTGCATTATGATGAGGTTGGGTGCCTGTCCTCTTTGAACATTCTTCATATTAGACCCGCTTTGATATATAAGTGTCGGTGCAGTTGTTGTGATGGTTTGCGCCGAAGAAGACGGGATAGAAATCGCTTTCACTGTCTGACCGATAGAAACGGGTTGTCGTGAGTTGACGGGAAAGACGACCACTTGTTGCTGTCCATTGCTTTTTGTAAACACTTGAGTCCCAGAAAGGAATGGAAGTCTCGTCACATTCGTAGCCAAAGAAACGTTTGTCGGGTTTATTGTCGTCTTATTGGAAGTCATTTTCATCTGTTTTTGATTACTTTGATTACCCGATACTCCAATTAATCCCACAATAGATGTGTTAACAGCCGGCGGTCGGCCCGGCCTTTGTTTCGGGCTTCGAGTACTCGGAATATCAATTATTGGCTTTTGAGGTGAACCCAAAGTGTGTCTTGAAATCAGAGGGATTGCTGTCACGCCTTTTGAGGATGTGCTCACATTGGATGATGATGTGGTCGGAGCCGATACGAAGATAACTCGCGCTCCCGACTGACCCACAGTTTGTGGACTCAAAGTAGTGGAAACGGTATAACAATTACTGGCGTTTACAACAGTTCGCGAAGATATTGAATGAGGACTTCGATGGTTTGGGCCGACACTCGAAGGGTTTTGGACGACAATTGGTTCACAAACAGAGTTGGCTTTTATTGGAACGAATGGGGACTGACTTTGGCTTTCAATACGCCTTCTCTTCGGAGTAGTGCTCAGACTTTCGTCCAAAACTTGATTTGTTTCGATTGGTTTGATTCCCGTCTCGGAGGGGCTTAACATCAGTTGGTTGCGACTTATCTGATCGGTGGCCGCAGTGTTGGCCACACCCGTGAAAGCCGTTTGTGGTACAAGTCGTGGTAATAGAGGTATTAACCTCCTGCCCTCAATTGTCCACTCTGTGAAAGTGTTGGCGCCAGTCATGTGTTGTGCGATTGTGTTGAGCCTCTCATCGTTGACAGCTCTCCTGACCTCAGCCCTGTGCCGCTCAAGACTTATACTGCAATCAAAAACATTTCATATATTAATTGATATAAAACTCTAAGGAAATGGATGTCCAAAAACCTGAGTAAAGAAGACAAGTCTTGAAGCACTTTCTTCTTGTCTTTATTCAGATCTCCCTGTGCTCTGAGGGCAGTCACTACCGATGAATAGGCCTCCAGTTCTGAGTCATTTGAGAAATAATGAAAAAGAAAATCAATTGATTTGTGGTACAAATGATTGATAGGATTAAAATCGATCAAAAATAAAATCCAAGAGTAAGACAATTACCATATCTTCTGAGCATTCGTTTGCATTCATCGCGACTGATGTCCAAAACCGTTGGCCACATATTGACGACAATTTAGATCAGATTTGGATTCAATTAAACAAATATTTAATTGAATTTAAATCAATCTTTTAATTGATTTCATATTTTAAGTGAATTTCAATTTTATCCAAACACTAGTTTTGGGCAAAACATAAAACATTGTATTTGTTGGCATAGATTTTGACTCTTTTCATACATTGAAAGCACTGTTTGGACCCCTATTTCTCTCTCTAATGGTTTCACTTCACATGTGTTTCAATCCTTAACTTCAATCAAAACATTGTTATGAATAGTGTTTAACAAAAACCATTCAAATCTTTGAGACCATTAGTTGGTAATTAATTTAAACCAAGTGCTATTGCTTTGACAATTAACTAGTCAATTTGTCATTGTTTGTTGACTGGTATCAATTAAATGTATATGAAATCCATTCATTTTACAAATATTGAGCTCACATTTAGTAGAAGTAGTTTTGTTTGAGTAATGCTTGAGTTGTGGTCATCACTATTTCCCCTGAAATTTGATTGAAAGGGCCGTCAAATACATGTGAACTGCGATATGAGAAATGAGATAGGTCAGTTTGTCTCACAAATACCACAACTTATTGATTTCAATCTTACTTCCCTTCAGTCATCTCAAGACATTTGAATTGAAAGAAAAACTTTTTGTAAACCAATCGACAATTGTTTGTCAAAATCAACTCAATTTGTTTAGCTTTAGAAGAGGAACATATTGAGACATATTGTTCCTTGCTTATTTGACTGTTTAACCTCTTGAAAAGTTGTTCATCATTTAAAAAATGGATAATTTATTGATTGGAATAATAGAAAGCGAACAACAAATTGAAGACCAATTGAGTGATTGGAAGATCAATAAAATAGGTATCAATTGAAGGGTTAAACTATTGTCGAACTTCTTTAAGTTTCATTTGATGTCTTTTCAGGCGGTTATCCGGTGTTGAGTCCGAATACCACTAAAGATGTGATCCATTGTTTCAATTCATTGGTTTGTGATTTATGTCAGAAAAGTTTGGCATTTGTTCTGCAGATGTATTGTCCGGTCGATGACTCCCTCACCGATCGGTTAATCTATTTGTTTGTTTGCATTAATCGCGAATGTCTTCAAAACAAATGGTTTGCCATCAGATCTGTTACAGTAGTTGTTGACAAAAATGATAAGAAACTGGAAGATAGTAATCAAAGTGACGACTCGAAGTGGTTGGACGGACAGACTGAGTGGGAAACCGATGATATGGAGGATGATATCAATGAAAAATTCAATGAATGTGCCGACTCTTTGGCCAAAATGTCAGTAGAAATGAGTAAATGTGAACCAATAGTATTGGAATCGATGGCATTCTTTCGGCCGCTCTATATATCAGTCATCGAAGAACCGCCAGAATTAGGAACTAATGATAAACACATCAATAGTTTGATAGAATCGTATGAATGCAGTAATAGTGACCATAAAAGTGGTGGTAATTCAGGAGAAACTTATGAACAAAATTATTTGCAAACTATTTATAGAAATGATCGGAAAAACTATGAATTCTTTAAATGTTTATCTGTTTATCCGAAACAAATAATTCGATATCAATGGATGGCAACCCCTTTAGTTAATAGTGATAATCATAATCCGATCCCTTCTAAATGTGAGGGCTGTGGTGCCAACCGTTCCTTTGAGTTTCAATTAATGCCGGCTCTCATCTCATATTTGAAGTGTTTGGACACTAAACCCATTGATATAGACTTCGGAACTGTTCTTATTTACACCTGTTCTCAGAATTGTGTTAAAAGCAATTCTCTAATTATGGAACAGACTATTACTCTCTCAGATCCCGACAATGAATTGATGGCAAAATTAAATGAATAGCTTTTTACCCGTTTTATAATTTATTCAAATAAAAGTGTTTTTATGAATAATTAAAAATTGTTGATTAAAATACAATTCGGATATTAATAAAATTCTTCACAAAATCTTATTCTTAAAGTGAATTCATTTGATTTGTTTGAAGTGATGGAAGAATTTTTAATCACAAGAATTTTCTGGATATTGAGTTAGGTTTGAGATGTCCAAGATCTCCACTCTAGATGTGGAGGGTTTAAATGAAGTATGAAAAAATGTCTGCACCAAGGGATTCCCGCTAAAATTCATGATTTTTAGCTTGGATATTTTAGGCCGAGTGAATTGCCTCCCCTTTGGCTCCTCTGGTTTATTGCAATTATCTCCTTTAGATTCTTTACCTGTAATTGTGTTCATTGAGTTTAATGTTCACATTATATAAAATTGAGTTAATTTATAAGAGAATAACATTTGGAGTAATAAAAGAGAGAAATATAATCAGACATCCGTTCAGTCATTAAATATTAAAATAGAATTTCAAATAATAAGTAATAAATTAATTATTTCACTGAATATGTGTTTAATCGATAAATGGGTTATTAATGAGATTAGTATTACCGACAATGTGTCTAAAAAATTGCAAACATTTTAATGATTGTGGCACAAAATTTACACTGGTGTGATTTTTAATCACTTATAATATTGGCGGGGTACTCAAGTATCTAGGATCTAGATAAATGAGCTTAGATGATTTGATCCATTAATGATTGAGAAAAATTTTCATTTTCATAGTTGATATCATTTGTAGGATAATTGAATTGCAATAACGAGCGATCAATTTAATTAAAATTCATAACTTGTCCACAACCACATTAACCAAGCACATCTAAAAGTGCTTAATTGCTCACGAAAAAAGGTTCCTCGTTCTGGCCATTCTCATCAGTCCTTTCCTGTGCATAACGGGACCGATAGCCCAACTTTATGATGATATAGAAAGAGATGAGCATGGGTGGACACATTCCAATTACAAATCCCGTTATATTAAATCTTTTAATTTTCATTCTACTTCTTAAAACAAACAAAATATTTTCTGCAAGAGTGTAAAAACATTAGATAACTGATTTATTTGGATTTTTAATAAATTACCTTCAATTGCAAATGTTTTTGATGTCTTTCCAATTGAGTTGTTGGCAACACAGGTATAGTTCGCAAAAACATATTCATTATTAACTGGAAACTCGAGTATTGATATAGTTTTGCATAAATTGTGAAATTCATTCTTAACTTCAAAAGTATTTAAACCAATATAGAAATAATTGGATTTATTATTCAATTCCTCTACAATTTGATTGTCTCGAAGCCATTGAATGTCCGGTTGAGGGAAACCCTCGATAATACACCTGAGCTCAAATTTTTCACTTTCAAAAGAACGCATCAAAATATTTGCCGTCGAATTAGAAATGAATGGCTCGCCTTCAGACCAAAGAGTTATCTATTAAGTATAAAATTATATAAATAATCTTGATATATTACCTTTTTGTAGAAACATCACATTTTCCTCTATATTTTGTTTTTTATTTTCATCAAAGTATTCGATAAAAGAATTGATACACGAATTGATCGATTGATGCAGAATCTGATTGGACTTATCGATGAATTGCTGGTTCAAAATAGTTTGACAAAATAAATTGAATGTAATTTTCATACACTTATGATTAATGTCCGTTTCATTCGACAAACTTATTAATTGTGGATCTGTTAGGAATAAAATCAACTATAAATGAATTCAATTAATTTAATTAAATTTAGGGTCAATTAACAAAATATACATATTCTGTGCAAAATGCAAAACAAAGAGATTAATAATGATATCATTGAATAAATGACTTATAATAACAATATTTTGCACTAGGTGATATTTCCCAAGGGTTTCCTGTTAATGCACTTGAAAGCAATTAATGTTTATATTGCTTACAGTCAAAAGTCAAGTCCTTATCTTTTTGTGTGACACAGGAATTAAAACGTGAGGCGAAAGAGTCAGGAATTTCGAGGGAACAGCAGTTTTTCCGATCATTTAATTTAATTATTTCCGAATAATCGCGTGATTTCAGTGCTTTTGCTTTGAGTCCACTATTTTCTGCTGAGAATTTCAAATTAAATAATAATTTATTGCATTATTTCTTTGAATTTACTTTCTATTTGTTTGCAATGAATAACCAAAGCTTCAAAAGTGGAGCTCAGAATCGATTTCTCTTCTGAAAGAAGTACTGTTCAGAAGAAAAGCAATCGAATAATCAAATATTACAATAGTTTTAATTTGAATTTATTGGAACCTCTTTGCCATTAAATTTCAATCAATAATTCACTACAAAAATAATAGCAATAATGACAACAACAACAAAATGCATACAAATTATTCTCATTAATAACAAGTTGAGTTATCAAATAAATGTATGTCTCTTATGAGAAATGCCATTGATTATTTAATTGATTTATTTGTCCTACTTCCTTTGTTTATTAAACTTTAAAGTTATAAACTTTTCAATAAAATTAAACTTATATTTAAACTTTTTGTTAAACTCTTGAATCAATTTTAAAAGATCTATGAAAAAATAAATCTTATCAAAGAAAGCAGATTTAAAATTTCCTTTTATTATCGGTTGTATTCATTAATATTTTGAAAAATAGAAGAATTTTATATCGAATAGAATTGTAGATAAAAATATAGCTCACGTTTAAGCCATCAAATATGGTGTGCTATTCACTTGAGTATAATTAACAAACTCTCAAAATACATATTTCTTTCCTTTTATTAAATTTTTTATTTATTTTTTCTCAAGCATTAGATTAATTGAAAGTTAGCTAGCTTATTGTATTATATTATGCGAGCTATCTGTGCTATTTGAGCAGGGTGTATCAACGTAAAAGTTTATATCACATAAATTTGATATCACTAATCAAAAAAGTATATTAAGAGATGAAAGAACTGTCTATACCTGAATTGATAGTCAATAGAGTCAATAAAATTGAAAAATGTGATCTTGAATAATTCATTCAAAGTTAAATCCTCGGCTTTGTCTCCATGTGAAGTGTTTTAGCACTTTTGTGAGGCATTCAATTTTATTGCCCTCCAATACAATTGATTTGTGAACCACTTTTCAGTCGTATTCCAGAAGTCATTCTAGAATTCAATAAAAGAGGAATAAATGCATAATTTTACGCATAAATAGTTGTAAGAAGAGAAACAGTGTTTCACAACTCGCGACACAATCAATAGTGAAAGATAATAAACTATTTCATTTTATTAGACATTTGAATTTCATAGTTTTAAATTGGAAATCACTGCTCAGAGTATTAAACGCCGAGATATTTATGATTATCTTCACTGAGAGTCGAGAGAATCTCATTTGTATTCAATGGCAAAGAATTGAAGAGAAATTTCACAAAAGTTGTCAAACTATAGGAATATAAAAAATGTTTCTATGAATTAGTTAAAAAGGAACGTGCACAAATTCACAATTCAAAGAGTTGCAAAGTTTCACTGCATTCACACAAATTGACACTAATTTTAATTCCGAAAGCGTCGACTCAATATTCGGAACAATTTTTTCATTTTTGAGTCAAATATTTCAAAATTAGCGAATAAATAGACAAAACTGTGTATATCGAGGCAAAGACCTCAACACAATCCTTTGCATTGAAATATTTGGCAAAAATATAATTTCTAACTTTACTCTCAATTCTTACCATAAGTATGTGAATGGAAGCTATTGAGCAACTCATTGCTTATACCGTCCCATAAATGTTAGATACCTGTGCTCTCATTAAATATTCATATCTCAAGTTTAGTGTCTATTCTCACAAATACTTAATTATTAAGACTTTATATACAGTATAGGATAGTTCCAAACTACAAATTAGCTTTTGAATATTATAGCTGCCAAGTAATTAAAGATAACAACAAACAGTATAATATGTGCTAGT